>JAWNLJ010000171.1:0-52500 GCA_035042365.1 Drosophila dives | reverse complement strand
TTTAGATTCATATTTTTGAGTACCTGTATTTATTTTTAACTATAATTTAATTTAGATTCATATTTTGGAGTACTTCTATTTGTTTTTAGCTATAATTTAATTTAGATTCATATTTTTGAGTACCTGTATTTATTTTTAGCTATAATTTAATTTAGATTCATATTTTGGAGTACTTCTATTTGTTTTTAGCTATAATTTAATTTAGATTCATATTTTTGAGTACCTGTATTTATTTTTAACTTTAATATAATTTAGAGTCTCTTGCATGAATTTTACATAATTATATTTAAATTGACTTTTTTTTTGCTCATATTCAAGTTATAATTTTAATGCTGCACTTTAAATATATTTGCCTCTTAATTGTTCAAGGGCTGACCCATTGGGATCGGTGCACAGTTCCAATTAAGCCATCGATATATATATCTTAATTTACCGCTTCCTTTCGATTACTTTTGCGCTTTGTAGTTGCTGCCTGTTACATGCATATTTCATAATTTAATGCATTTGATTGTATTTTATTTATGTAATGAGTGAAATTTTCACAGTTCATGCTTATTTTCTGCAGTTTTAATAATATAACGATGTGTGTAATTTTCGTTGCGTGTGCTGTTAATCCGTTGTATGGCCATTTTATTTAACTGAAATAATTCATTGCGTATGGCTTACATTGCGTATACGCGCTGTTACCTTACCTTACCTGATACGTGTGTTTCTTTTGTGCATGCATAATGTTTGTGCATGAAGCTGGAAAATTTATGAAATGAAATTCATTGTAAACATTTTACGAATTGTAAATTAAGCAATTTCTTTTCAAATTTGTCAATTTCAAATGAACGCACAAAATGAGAAGCAATCTATAAATTAAGTTGACAACCACACTTGAAATGCCCGACACTCTTGCTAAAAAACCAATGGGCCAAATGGGGTTTACCTGAGAGAAGTGCCAACAATGGACACAAGCTAACAAAATCTATTATAAACCCCTTTTGGCGGAGTCAAGTCGTAGGCATTAATGTTTCCGGTGCGAGCCGACAATCAAGGACATTATTTCGATGGTTAGTCCTCGGCCAAAAGGAATGCGGTCTGTCCAAGATACGCTCCAATTGAAATATCAGCGAGTGGACGAATCTCAAATGTTCTTCCCAGTGGGGGATGAGCAGTGACCGCAAATTGTTAGCCGTATGCAGCGAACCGGAAGGAAGCCTATGACCAAAATGCCGCTTCCGCTTGCCGCATTTCGTGTCCGGTTCTGTTTGTTTCAAAATGCCGGCTCAAAATTAATAACCGAATCACTGCCCCTCCTCCTGCTGATGATTAAATTGTGGCTCTCTCAGTCTTTTTATGGCACTCGCAATGAGCTGAGATTATTTAACTGCCGCCTTGGCTCTGACTTTGGCTATTCAAAACACATGCATATTTCAATATGCCACTGGCAGCTTTTGGTTATTGCAAGCAGTTAGTAGCAAGCATATTTTGCTTTTGGGTCACTTCCAGCTGCTGTTGCTCCAGTTGCTGATGCTGTTCCTGCTGCTGCCGGCGACGTATGTAATTGTAGCGGGCTGAACCACACCAAAACTTGCAACATGAATAACTTGGCAAGCAAGAAAGCTATATGAAAACTTTCGCATCTTTCTGTCGCTGTGTGTGTGTCCGATAGAGAAAGATAGAGAAAGATAGGGAGAGGGGCAGAGAGATTTGCACTAAAATCACTTTGTGGTGACGCCACAACTTCTAGCCAAGTTAAAAACTATTGTCATTCTGTTAAGTGGTCACATTTAACACTTGGGGCGCTGACTCCGAGATGTGTACAGAGAAATAGAGAAATGGAGAAATAGAGAAATACTATATGAGAAAAGGGAGCGGAACTAACTGAAAAGCAATGAGTTAGATGCCATGGCTTGCATTTTTGGTTCTTACTGCTGTTTTGCTGCTGATAAATGAGCGATGTGGTGCGTGGTGCGTGGTGCGTGGTGGGTGGTGTGTGGTTGGTGGTTGGCTTTTCTAGTCATTACATTATTCTTACAGCGATAAGATATGTTTCTTTTTATCAAATATTAAGCATTCGCCTGTGGCAAAAAAACAACTTTCACTCACATAAATTGAAGCAAAGTGAATAAAACATGAATTTTGGTTGAAATGTTTGCCTTAAAATTTTGTGAATCCTCAAACTTTGCTTTCTGATATTCAATATTATTATAGGTTGTCCACTAACAAGACGGGATCAGAGCATTATAATTATGCCCCAAAAAAACTTTCAAGCTGAAAGCCACCCTTATATCTCTAGGCTACGCACATATTTCGATTTGATCTCATCAACCCTGTCCGCAATCCTCTGCTGGGGCCTACTTCATTAAACTTTGCTGTTTATTTACGCCCCTTTCAGCTCTCCCTCTCTCCTGCTCACTCTTCACCTCTCTCATTCTTACACTTTGTGTTCATGCCTTTACTTCCAGTTTTAACTTAATTTAAGCACTTCGCTTCGCTCCGAGTCAACCTGCTGCATTCTGCCTCCCCCCCACACCAAATCCTCACCCTTGACGCGCTTGTCCAAAGACCGTTGTCAGCAGCGTTTTGGACGTCATTGCGCCAACGTCAGAGAGAACTTGATGGAGTGCCGAACGGTTGGGTCTGTCATTGCCCAGTCCTTCTGTCCTCCTGTCCTGCCTCGTCCTGATGCCTGACACGGGTAAGGCAGCTACGCAATTGAAACTTAACATTACGCCTTTTCTTTGCCCTGCTTTTCCCTGCTTTTCCCAGCTTTTCTTTTGCTTTTCCTCTTGCTGTTGCTTTTCCGACTTACTTTGTTGACCTTTGCTCGACTGGGTAATTAAAAAGGACGCGCTTCACTTGGTTTCATATTTTGAATTTTCATGTTTCATGTTTGCACAAGCTTTGATTGACCAAACAAGTGCCAGCATAGTCCAGTTAGCAGATAGCTCTACAAACATTATAGCCACAAAATGTGTATATTTTGAAATAATGTGTGTTTTTAGCATTTGTTATTCTTTTGAATACATTTTTAATCATTTATTTTTATTATTATTCTATTTTTCGCGAAATTAACTTTTGGGCAAAACTGAGCTCAGCTAAGCCGTGCAAATAGATGTTAAGCCATTTAGCATTATTTTATTTGCATGTCCAATTTTTCCTCTTATACACTTTATGCATTAAGACAAATATTAATTTGCGCTTTAGACCAGTTCATTTCACGCTTGAATGACAACTGAACACTGAGAATCAAACAAAACGAATGAATAATGATGAATTTAAATTAGCAAAAGATGTCAAGCAAAATGCTACAAATGCCGAATTTAGTATACACTTTGAAAGTAAAAAAACTACAATTGTAATAATTCTCATTTCCTGCTGAAAAGTTAATATATTTTAATGTAATTATTTAAGCTCATGTTGCTGAATAAATTAATAATTCAACTGGCTCTTAAACCATTCTTCTACGCCAGCACAAATGCATCCACACACACATATATATATATATATATATATATAGATATATATATAGTTAGCTAGCTGATTGTGCCGTCATAGAGGAAAATGCGCGCGTGGCCAAAATGGTCAGGAAGTGCAAGTGGCAACGGAAACTTTTAATTGTTTCTACTGTTGCTTTTGCGCTTCCGTTTCTTGCCAAGAAATTGGTTGGCTTATGGGTTCAGCTGTGTGGTGTTGGTAGTGATGTAAGGAGCTAAAGAAAAACAGAAAGCCACATAATGTAAAAAATCAAGCAGCCAACGAGGCATCCGCCTCACATTGCACATTGTTCGAGTTGCTTGCGGTTATTTGGCTACTTCTTCTTCTTCTTCTTCTACTTCTTTTGGCCAGGCGAACGACGCGCATGTCGTTCCGGCTTTTTTAACTTGAGTTCTTCTTGGTAATTGTGCTTGTGCTTAACCGGTTGCCGGGGTTTGGAATTTGCCCTGACCGCTCCTGGGAGCGACTGAGCGAGGGGAGGGGGGGCATGTTGTGGGCAAACTGCGGGCTGCGAAGGGGCAGCTCTGTGCACTTTACGAGGTTATTAAAAATCTCATTATCATTGTCGCTGCGGCGTAAATTTTAATTGTCCGTTTAAAATGTCCCTTTTTTTTTTTAGCATGCAGCTCCTTGTGGCTTTGGCGAAATCAATTTAAACTTGTTTGACCAAGTTGATTAGATTGAAATGAATTTGCGTAATACTGCTCCCTGCAGCAAGACTGTGGACTATTTATAAACGGCAATTGAAGTTGAAGTTGGATGCAAGTTACAAAGGAGTTGCACAATTTTGAGGAATTTCACATAATATATGTGTGTTCAACACATATCCTGACAAGTATGCCAAAGTCTTCGTCCCAGAGGCGTTTTGCATGTTAAACATGTGAATAATGCAAATTGTTCACACACATCCATCTATATCCGTTCATGTCCATCCAACCGTCAGGTATCGAGATGCTTGGGGATTTGCTGAGCTTGCCACCAGGACGCCCAGCTTATGTGTGCTTCAGCTAGCCAGCCTGAACGTGTCCTTACTACAAGCTGATAGTTCAACAAGCTAAAGAAGAAAAGTTATTAATGTATTGTAATTTTGAGTTATATTTTAATAAAAAAAAACAAATATTTTCAATTCTTTCATTTGAATGCAATTTAATATTTATTTATCTACGATTAATCATACACTGGATAAATGAGAATTGCTTTCCTTAAGTTTGGGTTTGCTTCTTAAATTCTTATTCAGCTCAAAACTTAAGGAACTCTTTAAGCAGTTTTGTGAGCTCCAAAGTCATTAGTCAATTTTCGTAGAGACAATGGCAATAAGCAGAGGAAGAGTAGCAAAGCCCTTCGACTTTTCGGGCAGCCAACAAAGTCACGGAGCTGAGCTTCTTGAACTGATTTGTAGAGCCTAGACAACAAAGAGGCAAGAGGACTCAAAGGGCTGAGAGGCAGAGAGGCAGCGCCACTTGAGCACAAAATAATCCTTAATTACACATTGGAAGCACGTAAATGTAATTTTTTGTGTACTTCTACCCTGGCATTGTGTCCATGTAGAAGAAACTGGCCATGCCCAAGGCACAAGAGTTTTGGCATCGTTTTGGGGCAAAAGGGAAAATTATGTTAAGACACGATTTGGTGATTGGCCTTCTGAGCATAATAAGAGCCAAAACAAGCTTCTGCATCAGAGCGTCCTCACTGATTGGCTGACTTTGCGGCTAAGTCTCGCAATAAATGATTGTTGCCTTTGGTGATTTTGAAGGACAGCGGCATGCTGCAATGGCTTAGACGCAGGATGCCCGCTAAATTGTTGCTGCCCCCAAATGATGTAAGTGCTTAACGGTTATGCTTCGCTTGTTAGCCGCCATTTTGTACAGACTTGTACTCCTAGGATTTGGCTAATTTGTGAGCATTTTGTAATACTTGGAATTTCTTTTTAGGTCATACATGTCTGTTGCCAAAATAATGGCCAAATCGGTAACATTATTCGCGCTTGAAACTGGCTGTAAGTGTTACTTGATAAAAGCTGGTCAAAAAATGAAAATAAAATTTACGAATTCAAAACATATTTCGTACACATTAAATTTAAATTTTGAAAACTCATTTAAAGCTTTTGGCTCTTCATTTAATGTGTGTTGCCTGTATTTTTGGAGCCCATCTCATATTTATACAGCTGTTGTAAATGCAGCTGGAAGGATACACCAAAACAGGAAACTTACCATACACATACATATTCATTTTTTTGTTTTGTTTTGTTGTGCATTTTTTTTTTGTGTTTGTTTTGAGTATTGCAGTTTTTGCCATGTATTTTTAAGCTGGTCTGGTTTTTTACACCATGTTGTCTTTGTAAATTAACTTTAATAAAAGTAGTTGAAGTTATCCCGCTCTATAATGTCCAGTCCACATTCAATCCTTCGGTTCTTTTATGTTTTTTTGGTATGAAAATCAATATGCATTTTAAAAGCATATGCAAATGGAATTTTGAATTATGATTTTCAGTATTAGCAATGGATGGCGAATGTTGTGAAAAATGCGCATGTATTATTTTAATTCCACATTTTGGTTGAGTTTGAAACTAAAACTACCAGTTCAAAATCGATGTAGTTTTGTCTTATCAAAATCAAATATCCATCGAGTATTTTCGATTGTATGTTAGTGATAAATCTTTAAATAACTAAATTTGCCATATAAATTTGAATAGTTTCAAAAATATTTATACAATTGCGGCAATTCAAATAAGCTTTAGAAAAAAGAAATCAAATTTTCAGTATATGTTTGCCTTTAAATATTTAAATAAAGCATTTAAGCAAAAGGCAGACAAATATCCATTTTTGCGTGGGAGTGTGTGTATGACGGCGAGTGTGTGTGTGTGTGTGTTATTTTGCCTATTTGTTGAACGAAATTGCGCAATCGACTGCGCCACTGTGCGCCAATTTGGCAGGCGCTTGAGCATGGCGCCGGCAGCAGTTACTTACCCTTTGTGTGTATGTGAATGAGTGTATGGGTGTGTCGGTGTGTGTGACCTGTTGTCAATGTGCATAATACCGTTATCACACAGTGACAGCAGCAGTCTCCATCCACACACGCACAGCGGGGCACACGCCAAACGCTCGAAGGGGTCAAGCAAGTGAAACGACGCCCCAAAAACTGTGCTACGTTTTTTTTTTTTTTTTTGCCGGGCATCGTCAGACAAGCGGAAATGGTTGACAAAGCGATAGTTTTTTTTTCATATTAACCGTGTCGTCGCCTAATTAAAGGACAAAGACACGCGAAATAATAAAAATAGATTGCATTTTTATATTTATAAATCTAGTAAAACTACGTAGCTTAAATAGGGCTATTTATGAAATACCTGATTAATTTCTATTTAATTTCATTTCAAACTTACACGATTGCAATTAACCATCAAACGATGCCAATAAAAGATCCTTACTATCAAGGATTAATCATTGATCCTAGTGAAAAAAATACGCAAGAAAAAAAAACCCAATATAAAAATCAAGTATTTTTGAATTGGACCAACGTCAAAGCAAAGATGCGGACAAAAAAAATATAAAAGCGAGAAAAATGTCAACCACCAAACGCCATAATAAAACTCAAAATAAAATCAATTACGGTCGATTAACTGAAATAGTTACATAAATTACAAATAACCAAGGCAGGACGAAACACACAGGACACAGGCAAGTTGAACGAGGACTAAAAACGGGACTATTACTAGCCGAAGTTTTGACAATTGAAGCGCAAAATCCACAAGAAGACGCGGAACATTTTGTGGCATAATGACAATATCCAACGAGCCAAAGAGACAGAGAGACAACAGAGAGAGTGAAAGAGACAGTGATAGAGAGAGATGGGTAAAGCTAGAGAGATATGTGTGGGGAAATGGAGGTCGCGTAGAGAGATAACTATTAACATTATAGTAAGTAAGAAGAAAAATTTCCGATTATTTTCCGCAACATAAAACAAAAGACAACAAACAGCAACAGCAGCAAGCGGCAAGCAGACCGCAATGAAGACGAAACCTTTTGCCCCAAAAAAACAACAACAACAACAACATCAAAAAGCTGTCGCTGGCTGTGGAAAATGCTTGGAAATATAATAAATAATACCATTTGATGCTCAAAGCGAAGACAACGCATTTAAAATGAGCGCATTTGCACGCTTGTAGCACAGCACCCGTCACTCCCTTCCCCTTCCCTCCCCCACAAGTAATCAAAGCACTGCCTCGTCCATTTGCCACTCTTAAACTACCCCCAAGAAGCAGTGCGGTTTTGGAGCTTAGTGCCATTTGCTGCGGCTATTTGTTGCTGCTGTTGTTGTTGTTGTTGTTATTGTTGTTGTTTGCAACTTTACGCGCAATTAATCTAAAATAAATTCGTTTATAATTTGACAACAACAATGCAAATGCAAAAAATAAAAATAACAATTCAGAAGGGAAAATCAACTTGTGCGATAATTTTCTAGCTTTAAAATAATCAATGTCAAAGTTTTTTTTTGCCAAATACTCAATGGCAGAGACCTACAAAATGCTCACAGCAAGTACACACACATACATGACACACATACCCACACACACACACATACACACGGACACACTGTAGATAAGCCAGTAAGAGTAACAATAAGTAACTCCTGTTGCAACTGACAGTTTTTGGGTTCAGGTTCAGGTTCAGGTTTTGGGTGCAGCTTTGGGTCAAACTGAAGTAAATCGTTTCAAATTGAAAGACTCGTCGCTAAATGTTGCCTCTGCAATTGCTTTGTTGTTGTTGTAAGTCGTAAATTATTATTTAATGACAGTTAAAATTGAAAATAAATTTAAAGCTAATAAGTGGCACGATGAACGCGATAAATTTGTGTTGGGGTGTGCGTTGAGGTATTGGAATGTTATCAGCATCTATTTGGAGTTTAATTGAAATAAATGTAACAGACTAAATACACAAATTTATATGCATCATTATTAATAATTGTTATAATTGTTTGATTCGTTATCATTACTTGAATTTCGCTTGCTTAGTTTATATTGCTATAAAATTATATATGCAGCTCGTTGGCTTGGAGTGTACTCCATTTAGATTAAGATATTATAGCCTTATAGAATGAAACTTAACTGCTTTCATTATAAATTAAACACGTTGGTTTATCTAAAGCACAGCGTAGATTACAAGCATTTTAGTCCGGAGTTAATTTGCAGATTTAAATTTTAGTTTACAGCTCGAAATATTATTTTGTTTAGGTACTTTATAAATAAAGAAAAAGTGAAAAGTCCACTTTAATTCCTAAATTTTATACTCATATTTAGATCAATTGTTCCAATGTTAGCTACATAATTTTTTAATCAATTCGTGCTCCAATTTGTTACCAGTTTCACGATAAAGTTGAAGCACCAACTTTAAGCCCATAAGTCCGATTGGTTCCGCTGTTGTTAATGTTGTATCTAAAACATTAAGAGTCCAATAAAACTCTAAAATAAATAATAAATTGCGTAAACTAGCAATAAATCAAATTCATTTATATCAGAGCATTATATTGATTGGATAGCAAATAGTTGATCAGCCATAAATTTTGAGTCTACCATTTAGTATATTTATTCAGTCAAGTGTGCTCAGCAGAACGTTGACCCTGCGGCAACATGATGAAGGCGCAACAAGCTCAACTTGTAGCCACAAAATATCATGTTTTCCCTCCTCGCTGACCCCTCCACAGCATACTCGTGGATACGTGCAGCGTAGTAGGCGCAACAGCGTAAACATCAGTTGAAAAGAGAATTCCACATTGAGGCAGGAACAACAACTTGAAAATGCCCCAAATGGCTGACTGACTTCAGGTTACGTGTGAGCGAACGCACACCGAGCCGGACAGCAGTTGTAAAGGGAAAAGGGGGGTAAGTTGGATGGATACAGGGGAGGGAGACGAGGGCGTGTGCTGTTTGCCAAGGATGTTGCGCCATATTAGCGCCGCGTGTCGGATAATTTATGAAATGGCGTCCTCGGCAGGCAGCAGTCAGATGACAGCAAAAGGTGGGTGGCAATGTGGCAAGGTGGCAAGGTGGCAGGTAAATGGCAGGCAGTCAGTTCCAGTGCGGGCGTCTCTGACTCGGCACAGCAACCTGGCTGTAAATATCTTTAAAAGGCCCTGTTAAAACAAATTACTGTCTGGTTGCTGTTTTGGGGTCCCAATGCCACAGTGCGTGTCCTGTGTGCCCCAAAAAACACCACTCGGGCTTAGTGTGGGGGTTGGTGGTTAGGCCTGGCACCAAATCAGCTTCCTTGGCGCACGCACCAGCGAAAGTTATTAAGCGAATTTCTCAGGGAACATGGCATGAAAATTCCCGCGGGAATTTTCAACACCCACGCGGCTGAAGTTCTTGTCTTGTTTTTGGCTTACAACTTCCGGGGGCGGGCCCCCGCCCCATCTATTTTTTAGCTTGTTCTCAAATATTGAGTGACAGATAGACAGACAGGAAGGGGAGGCAGGCAGCTACTTGACAGTGTTGTCAATTTCATTTTAAAGTTGTCGCATATGCAACTTTTACTTGCTACGTTTTTTATTAACATTACTTGCTCATCATTGCGGGGGGGAGGAATTGACGCATATGTTTGAGTTATGCATAGATTTATATATTCAATATTAATTCTCTAACAAGCTAAGGTATCTACAGGGGTTTGATGAAGTCGCAGTTTTCATATCAACATAATGTTATTTTTGAGTACATTAAAGTCAAAGAAATTGCTGCGGCTGACAAATCAAGTTGTTAGCGGATGGATAAGCTCCCAGCCCAATAAACTTAATGCAAATTACAATTTTGTGCCAAAAATTAAGTTAAATTATGCCACAGACAACGGCAATGGCAATGGCAACAACACCACACATAAAGAATACCACAAATTGCTCTGAGCCCTAAGAGAACCGCCCAGCCAACGGTTGTATTCCGGCAGCAAAACAGCAAAGCAGCCGCAGCAGATCCGTAAAAGCGTAGACAAAGAAACAGCCCAACAACAACAACAACAATTTTTTTTTTTTTTTCGTAGCCGCCGCACAAATTGAAAATGAAAAGTCAGAACTTGAAAATGATAATCAACGTCAACAAATTTAGCCACGGAATGGACGATTTGAGGAGTGGAACGGTAAAACGGTGGCAGTCTGTATAATGATCTAATAAATTTCATTACAGCATTTTTTGCCTAGCTAAAAGCTGAAGCACAGAGCTGGTTGGCCATATCCAGTAGAATAGCTGCCAGCTACTATTAGGCGGCATGTTAAAGGCGTGTTTGCCAAGCTATATGTTAAACATATCTACAAATATATATCTAAATACATATATATACAACTTATGTATGTTTGTATTTGGCAGGTATGCTTTAAGCAGTCGCCTGCCTTCATTGTCAGGTGTTTAAACTTTTCGAGCTGCTGCGCACTTGAGGCGCCACCAAATTGGCAGCAGCAGAAAATCAGTAAACTCGCGTGTGTCGCGTACTTCAAAGTTGTGAACAAGAAAAGGCAGTCATCGATTCATTTTGGAGCGAGCTGCTGCTCTACGGCAAATGCTATTGCCAATTCCGGCAAGCTTTACGGAAAATATGTGCTGCATATGTCAGCAGTTTTTACTCCTACTTTTTTTTTTTATTTTTTTGGCATTTGAAGTTGTTTTTGCCGTTGCCGTTTGCCAGTGAATGTTTTGTGTTTATTTAAGTTATTTTGGTGTATTGCAGAAATTTGTAAATTTGCTAAAGGGGTTATTACTCCTGAATGCATGGGGGAAAAATGGAGTTAACTCAAAGTACGCATTCAATATTGATAAAGTATTTGTCGACGCTTTACACATATTAGCTGACTTTGTCATTATTTGTTCAAAATATTTATAAAACTGTTAACACAAAAGTAAAAGTTAATATTAATTATAATCACTTATTTAAATTCTGTCAAATTGTGAGCGGAATTGTAAATTTAATTTTCACATTTGCCAGACAACTTAATTAACCAATAAGCCTTTCAGTCTATGAATATTTTTTGTTGATTTTGGGTGTTAGCTACATAGATCAAAACTTAGCCAGTGCCAGGCCATTAGTAGAGTTCATAAATAAACTCTTAAGGCGCAACCCGTGGCAATAATTATGTGTACTAACGCACAATTTGACAAGGGCTTTGTAAGTGGGTTGTAAGCAGTTGGTAGCAGTTGGGGTCAATGGCCATAAATATTGGCCCTTAATTGTTTTACAAAGCATAATTTTATCCTTTCGTAAATCCACTGTTTCACAAACGTTTCCCCAAAAAACATAGAAAAGTACTGAAAACAATGCGAACACAAAAATACAACAAGAAATTGGTTCGGCAAGCGGCGCCTTTTTCTTTTGCAGAACCAGCTTAAATATGAATTAATGGCCAATAAAGATAATCTTTTACACATTCGCGTACGCAGCGCATTAAGAGTTAAATTTATGTAGAACCCAATTCCTATCCAGTAATTCAAGTGAAAGATATTTCTTTTTGTATTTTTTCTGCATACGCAGCAAATTTTCATTGCAATATAATTTTTAATGATATTCTGAAGAATGTAGATAATTTTACATGTGTTCTGTGTGGACATGAATCAGAATAATATTAAGTTGATATGTGAACACAAAACATACTTCTTATTCATTGGGGCCGTGCTGTTCATAATCAATAGAAATCTCAGCTGGATGCTTTCAAGTGATTGTCTGTCGTCCGTCTGGGCCCACTCGTGTCAAGGACTGTACATCATTTGGTGCATATTCAATTTTATTGCGTATACGCAGTGTGACCGCAGGGCGTAGAAAGCAAAAGCAGCAAAAACGCTCATTAATATTTCATGTTTAGTGCAAATTATTCAAAACAATGCGAACCACAATAAACGCGAGCAGCATTAACAAAGCCAAAAACGGCCAAAAACGAGGCTATCCAGTAAATATCCACAGCGACCACAGCGCGTGACAGCCAAAAGTCAACGCTTCTGACTGGGCTTAAGTGCTAGGCAGGCCCTTGGGTCTGTCTCTGGCCTGTGTGTGTGTGTGTGTGTGTGTGTGTGCGTGTGTGTGGGTTGTTGCGGCGTAGGAGGGATTGATTTGTCGGTCGCTGTATCAATATTTGTGTTAATCTGTCATTTTTCGTCGTTTATGAGTATTTGAATTTGTTGCAGTAGCTGTGGCTGTGACTGCTGTGGAAATGGAAATGGAAATGGTGGCTGGCATTGGACATGACAAGCGGCCATGAAAATTTCATGCGACTTGTGGCTTGGTCCTTCTTTTCAATATATTTTTTCATCTTTTTATTTTCGTTGAGTGTTTGCGGAAATGTGATGATTATTGGATGTTCAAATACAAATGCTTGTGTTGACACACAGTTCTGTTTGAGAATGACTGAGAGAACATGAGCCTGAAATTGACTCATCTCAAGGAAAATGTGTCTGTCAGTCTTGTTTGGCAATGAAATAAGCGAAATCAAGAAAGCGAAATGAAAATATAATCATAGATTTCTTTTTTTTGTAAAGAAGCTTCTTCATTCTAAAATTTACGTAAAGTTTGGGCAAACCAAATAAGAGACTCTACCAATTATTATGCGCAATTGGTGCCGGAATTATGCGACAGTTGAATGCTACATTAAAATATTTTGCACATTAATTTTTTTTTTTTTTTTTTGGGGCGACTCTGTTGACCAGATCACAAAATGCCAAAAAGGCAGAAAATTGCTGCAAGACATTTGCCAACGGCCCACTCAAAATAAGAGACAACAATTTTCATAAAGCAAAACATTTATTATATTTGTCAAATGGACTGTGCATATATATATATATATATATATATATTTATACATATATTAGTATATATATGTAGACCAAAACTATTCGGGATTACATCTGACAGAGATAAAAAGGGTTATGCATGCTCATAAAAGGCATCTCTGCTCTTAAGGAGACAAATTTGCATATTTTAAATATTTTTTTTCTCCAGACAGTCTCAGAGAAGAGAAGAGAATATTGTAACGGGGAAATTTATGTGCGTGCGTTTGAAACACTTAAGTAAATTACATTTTGTGGGGGGCGACTGGGCGTTCTATTTACTATTATTTGAATTGTTTTATTTTCTACACGAATGCAAATTTCTTACACTCATTGGGCTAAATTTGGGTTCAATCAGGCACTTAGCAGTTAAGTAGCGAATATTTCGATCGGAGTTGAATACAATTGAGCATTGTAAGTGGCACATAAAATTTACAATGACTTTTCTAATTTACTTAGAAAAATGTTTATGATTTGTATTGTTGAAAATATATTTATATTAAACCAAATATATTCTGAATAAAATATTTATTTGTACACATTAAAGAAATTAATTTTTCGCTTTCTACTTTGAGCCAATAATATTCAATTTTCGCAACACTTTTTTGCTTCACTGTCAGTTAAGAGTTTTGAAGCTTTTGAGCCAACGAATGTACCAACAAAGTAATAAATATTCCCAATGTGAACTGCATAAGTGAGCAATATAAAAATTCATATTTACGGCAATTAAAAACCGGATTGCACATGCACAAAAAAATTGAGAAAGAAAGCAAAAAAATTCGTCGCTTAAATATTTAAAAGGCGAGCAAGTTTTGGTTTTTTGTTTCTTTTTCTGTGTGCTTTAAAGGATTGTGCACCACAGTTTTTGTGGCCAATAAACAAAAATTATTGTGCTCAAATAAGCGTAAATGCATGTAAATGGCAATTGCTTGCCGTTGTTGCGGTTGCTTATTGGTTGTTGTTGTTTGGCTGGTTGCATTGTTGCCAAAAGTGTTGAGCTGCGTTGAGTGCCGCATTGAGAGTCATGAGAATGACGAGGAGAATGACGAGGAGAATGACGAGGAGAATGACGAGGAGAATGACGCTGACGATGCCGATGACGAGAATGAAAAATGCAGCAGAGCAGCAACTGTTAAGCTTGTGTTGGTGGCTTCGCATATTATTCTAGGAATGAAATCGAATGGAAGTTGCGAGCTGCACTCGTTTTATTGGCATGAGCACACGAATGATTTGGCATACCTTCGTTAATAATAGAGAAATTGATTTTATCGCTTTTTTTTCTTTTAAATTTTTAACATTGTCATATCTTTGTTAATAATAAGCAGAAACGTGCTGCTCTGATTTCTGTTTATTGGTATTGCAACCACAACTGCATAAGAATGGACAAAATATTGAGAAGGGCAGCTTATTATATATATAAAGGTCAAATACTATCGAAGTGCTTAAAATATTTAACACCATTTAATTGAACATTTTATGTGTATTCTAAAATTGGCATCACAATTATTTATTTCAAAAGCAATCTTTTTTTGCCAATCGCGCGAGGCCAATCACTTTTTTTCGTGCATGCATCTAGCAAAATTCACAAATTTTGGATGATTTCCAGCTCCAAGAACCAGGCGCACAGAAATCAGCTGGTGGTTTCTAAATATTACTAAAATAAACATAGCATACTTTTACTGCATGCCAAAATCATTTTTCGGCACCAGGTAAAAGTATGCAATGAAAAATTTGGATCTTAAAATTACCTGCAATAAAAAGAAGGCAATGTATTTTAGTATTTGCTGAATTTTGGCCGAGAAAGTATGCTTTACTTTTATTTTGGCACATAAACAGCAACTTGCTGCTGATTTCTGTTCGCCTGGTACTTGGGCTGGAAATCAACCTTTTGCTTTTATCCTTAATTATATTTTTAAAACTGTCATATCTTTGTTAATAATGGAGATATTGATGTTTTACGCAATTTTTTTTTTACATTTTTAAAACAGTCATATCTTCGTTAATAATGAAGATATTGAAGTTTTTCGCTTTTTTTTTTTAAATTTTTAAAACAGTCATATTTTCGTTAATAATGGAGATATTGATGTTTTTCGCTTTTTTTTTTAAATATTTTTAAAACAGTCATTTCTTCGTCAATAATGGAGATATTGATGTTTTTCGCTTTTTTTTTAAATTTTTAAAACAGTCAAATCTTTGTTAATAATGGAGATATTGATGTCTTTCGCTTTTTTTTTAAATATTTTTAAAACAGTCATATCTTTGTTAATAATGGAGATATTGATGTTTTACGCATTTTTTTTTTAATTTTTAAAACAGTCATATCTTTGTTAATAATGGAGATATTGATGTTTTTCGCTTTTTTTTTTTACATTTTTAAAACAGTCATATTTTCGTTAATAATGGAGATATTGATGTTTTTCGCTTTTTTTTTTAAATATTTTTAAAACAGTCATTTCTTCGTTAATAATGGAGATATTGATGTTTTTCGCTTTTTTTTTAAATTTTTAAAACAGTCAAATCTTTGTTAATAATGGAGATATTGATGTCTTTCGCTTTTTTTTTTAAATATTTTTAAAACAGTCATATCTTTGTTAATAATGGAGATATTGATGTTTTTCGCTATTTTTTTTTTAAATATTTTTAAAACAGTCATATCTTCGTTAATAATGGAGATATTGATGTTTTTCGCTATTTTTTTTTTAAATTTTTAAAACAGTCATATCTTTGTTAATAATGGAGATATTAATGTCTTTCGCTTTTTTTTTTAAATATTTTTAAAACAGTCATATCTTCGTTAATAATGGAGATATTGATGTTTTTTTTTTTTTAAATATTTTTAAAACAGTCATATCTTTGTTAATAATGGAGATATTGATGTTTTTCGCTATTTTTTTTTTAAATATTTTTAAAACAGTCATATCTGCGTTAATAATGGAGATATTGATATATATTGCTATCGAAGTGCTTAAAATATTTAGCACCATTTAATTGAACATTTTATGTGTAATCATTCCAGCTCCAAGAACCAGGCACACAGAAATCAGGTGGTGGTTTCTAAATATTACTAAAATAAACGTAGCATACTTTTACTGCATGCCAAAATCATTTTTCGGCACCTGGTAAAAGTATGCAATGAAAAATTTGGATCTTAAAATTACCTGCAATAAAAAGAAGGCAATTTATTTTTGTATTTGCTGAATTTTGGCCGTGAAAGTATGCTTTACCTTTATTTTGGCTAAACAGCAACTTGCTGCTAATTTCTGTTCGCCTGGTACTTGGGGCTGGAATTAAAATTTTAAAACAGTCATATCTTCGTTAATAATGGAGATATTGATGTTTTTCGCTATTTTTTTTAAATATTTTTAAAACAGTCATATCTTTGTTAATAATGGAGATATTGATGTTTTTCGCTATTTTTTTTTAAATATTTTTAAAACAGTCATATCTTCGTTAATAATGGAGGTATTGATGTTTTTCGCTATTTTTTTTAAATATTTTTAAAACAGTCATATCTTCGTTAATAATGGAGATATTGATGTTTTTCGCTATTTTTTTTTAAATATTTTTAAAACAGTCATATCTTTGTTAATAATGGAGATATTGATGTTTTTCGCTATTTTTTTTTAAATATTTTTAAAACAGTCATATCTTCGTTAATAATGGAGATATTGATGTTTTTCGCTATTTTTTTTTAAATATTTTTAAAACAGTCATATCTTTGTTAATAATGGAGATATTGATGTTTTTTTAAAACAGTCATATCTTCGTTAATAATGGAGATATTGATGTTTTTCTCTATTTTTTTTTAAATATTTTTAAAACAGTCATATCTGCGTTAATAATGGAGATATTGATATATATTGCTATCGAAGTGCTTAAAATATTTAGCACCATTTAATTGAACATTTTATGTGTAATCATTCCAGCTCCAAGAACCAGGCACACAGAAATCAGGTGGTGGTTTCTAAATATTACTAAAATAAACGTAGCATACTTTTACTGCATGCCAAAATCATTTTTCGGCACCTGGTAAAAGTATGCAATGAAAAATTTGGATCTTAAAATTACCTGCAATAAAAAGAAGGCAATTTATTTTTGTATTTGCTGAATTTTGGCCGTGAAAGTATGCTTTACTTTTATTTTGGCTAAACAGCAACTTGCTGCTAATTTCTGTTCGCCTGGTACTTGGGGCTGGAATTAAAATTTTAAAACAGTCATATCTTCGTTAATAATGGAGATATTGATGTTTTTCGCTATTTTTTTTAAATATTTTTAAAACAGTCATATCTTTGTTAATAATGGAGATATTGATGTTTTTCGCTATTTTTTTTTAAATATTTTTAAAACAGTCATATCTTCGTTAATAATGGAGGTATTGATGTTTTTCGCTATTTTTTTTTAAATATTTTTAAAACAGTCATATCTTTGTTAATAATGGAGATATTGATGTTTTTCGCTATTTTTTTTTAAATATTTTTAAAACAGTCATATCTTTGTTAATAATGGAGATATTGATGTTTTTCGCTATTTTTTTTTTAATATTTTTAAAACAGTCATATCTTCGTTAATAATGGAGATATTGATGTTTTTCGCTATTTTTTTTTAAATATTTTTAAAACAGTCATATCTTTGTTAATAATGGAGATATTGATGTTTTTTTAAAACAGTCATATCTTCGTTAATAATGGAGATATTGATGTTTTTCTCTATTTTTTTTAAATATTTTTAAAACAGTCATATCTGCGTTAATAATGGAGATATTGATATATATTGCTATCGAAGTGCTTAAAATATTTAGCACCATTTAATTGAACATTTTATGTGTAATCATTCCAGCTCCAAGAACCAGGCACACAGAAATCAGGTGGTGGTTTCTAAATATTACTAAAATAAACGTAGCATACTTTTACTGCATGCCAAAATCATTTTTCGGCACCTGGTAAAAGTATGCAATGAAAAATTTGGATCTTAAAATTACCTGCAATAAAAAGAAGGCAATTTATTTTTGTATTTGCTGAATTTTGGCCGTGAAAGTATGCTTTACTTTTATTTTGGCTAAACAGCAACTTGCTGCTAATTTCTGTTCGCCTGGTACTTGGGGCTGGAATTAAAATTTTAAAACAGTCATATCTTCGTTAATAATGGAGATATTGATGTTTTTCGCTATTTTTTTTAAAATATTTTTAAAACAGTCATATCTTCGTTAATAATGGAGATATTGATGTTTTTCTCTATTTTTTTTTAAATATTTTTAAAACAGTCATATCTGCGTTAATAATGGAGATATTGATATATATTGCTATAGAAGTGCTTAAAATATTTAGCACCATTTAATTGAACATTTTATGTGTAATCATTCCAGCTCCAAGAACCAGGCACACAGAAATCAGGTGGTGGTTTCTAAATATTACTAAAATAAACGTAGCATACTTTTACTGCATGCCAAAATCATTTTTCGGCACCTGGTAAAAGTATGCAATGAAAAATTTGGATCTTAAAATTACCTGCAATAAAAAGAAGGCAATGTATTTTAGTATTTGCTGAATTTTGGCCGAGAAAGTATGCTTTACTTTTATTTTGGCACATAAACAGCAACTTGCTGCTGATTTCTGTTCGCCTGGTACTTGGGCTGGAAATCAACCTTTTGCTTTTATCCTTAATTATATTTTTAAAACTGTCATATCTTTGTTAATAATGGAGATATTGATGTTTTCGCTTTTTTTTTAAATTTTTAAAACAGTCATATCTTTGTTAATAATGGAGATATTAATGTCTTTCGCTTTTTTTTTAAATATTTTTAAAACAGTCATATCTTCGTTAATAATGGAGGTATTGATGTTTTTCGCTATTTTTTTTAAATATTTTTAAAACAGTCATATCTTTGTTAATAATGGAGATATTGATGTTTTTCGCTATTTTTTTTTTAAATATTTTTAAAACAGTCATATCTTCGTTAATAATGGAGGTATTGATGTTTTTCGCTATTTTATTTTAAATATTTTTAAAACAGTCATATCTTCGTTAATAATGGAGATATTGATGTCTTTCGCTTTTTTTTTTAAATATTTTTAAAACAGTCATATCTTTGTTAATAATGGAGATATTGATGTTTTTCGCTATTTTTTTTTTTAAATATTTTTAAAACAGTCATATCTTCGTTAATAATGGAGATATTGATGTTTTTCGCTATTTTTTTTTTAAATTTTTAAAACAGTCATATCTTTGTTAATAATGGAGATATTAATGTCTTTCGCTTTTTTTTTTAAATATTTTTAAAACAGTCATATCTTCGTTAATAATGGAGATATTGATGTTTTTTTTTTAAATATTTTTAAAACAGTCATATCTTTGTTAATAATGGAGATATTGATGTTTTTCGCTATTTTTTTTTTAAATATTTTTAAAACAGTCATATCTGCGTTAATAATGGAGATATTGATATATATTGCTATCGAAGTGCTTAAAATATTTAGCACCATTTAATTGAACATTTTATGTGTAATCATTCCAGCTCCAAGAACCAGGCACACAGAAATCAGGTGGTGGTTTCTAAATATTACTAAAATAAACGTAGCATACTTTTACTGCATGCCAAAATCATTTTTCGGCACCTGGTAAAAGTATGCAATGAAAAATTTGGATCTTAAAATTACCTGCAATAAAAAGAAGGCAATTTATTTTTGTATTTGCTGAATTTTGGCCGTGAAAGTATGCTTTTACTTTTATTTTGGCTAAACAGCAACTTGCTGCTAATTTCTGTTCGCCTGGTACTTGGGGCTGGAATTAAAATTTTAAAACAGTCATATCTTCGTTAATAATGGAGATATTGATGTTTTTTTTTTAAAATATTTTTAAAACAGTCATATCTTTGTTAAATAATGGAGATATTGATGTTTTTCGCTATTTTTTTTTAAATATTTTTAAAACAGTCATATCTGCGTTAATAATGGAGATATTGATATATATTGCTATCGAAGTGCTTAAAATATTTAGCACCATTTAATTGAACATTTTATGTGTAATCATTCCAGCTCCAAGAACCAGGCACACAGAAATCAGGTGGTGGTTTCTAAATATTACTAAAATAAACGGTAGCATACTTTTACTGCATGCCAAAATCATTTTTCGGCACCTGGTAAAAGTATGCAATGAAAAATTTGGATCTTAAAATTACCTGCAATAAAAAGAAGGCAATTTATTTTTGTATTTGCTGAATTTTGGCCGTGAAAGTATGCTTTACCTTTATTTTGGCTAAACAGCAACTTGCTGCTAATTTCTGTTCGCCTGGTACTTGGGGCTGGAATTAAAATTTTAAAACAGTCATATCTTCGTTAATAATGGAGATATTGATGTTTTTCGCTATTTTTTTAAATATTTTTAAAACAGTCATATCTTTGTTAATAATGGAGATATTGATGTTTTTCGCTATTTTTTTTTAAATATTTTTAAAACAGTCATATCTTCGTTAATAATGGAGGTATTGATGTTTTTCGCTATTTTTTTTAAATATTTTTAAAACAGTCATATCTTTGTTAATAATGGAGATATTGATGTTTTTCGCTATTTTTTTTAAATATTTTTAAAACAGTCATATCTTTGTTAATAATGGAGATATTGATGTTTTTCGCTATTTTTTTTTTAATATTTTTAAAACAGTCATATCTTCGTTAATAATGGAGATATTGATGTTTTTCGCTATTTTTTTTTTAAATATTTTTAAAACAGTCATATCTTTGTTAATAATGGAGATATTGATGTTTTTTAAAACAGTCATATCTTCGTTAATAATGGAGATATTGATGTTTTTCTCTATTTTTTTTTAAATATTTTTAAAACAGTCATATCTGCGTTAATAATGGAGATATTGATATATATTGCTATCGAAGTGCTTAAAATATTTAGCACCATTTAATTGAACATTTTATGTGTAATCATTCCAGCTCCAAGAACCAGGCACACAGAAATCAGGTGGTGGTTTCTAAATATTACTAAAATAAACGTAGCATACTTTTACTGCATGCCAAAATCATTTTTCGGCACCTGGTAAAAGTATGCAATGAAAAATTTGGATCTTAAAATTACCTGCAATAAAAAGAAGGCAATTTATTTTTGTATTTGCTGAATTTTGGCCGTGAAAGTATGCTTTACTTTTATTTTGGCTAAACAGCAACTTGCTGCTAATTTCTGTTCGCTTGGTACTTGGGGCTGGAATTAAAATTTTAAAACAGTCATATCTTCGTTAATAATGGAGATATTGATGTTTTTCGCTATTTTTTTTAAATATTTTTAAAACAGTCATATCTTTGTTAATAATGGAGATATTGATGTTTTTCGCTATTTTTTTTTTAAATATTTTTAAAACAGTCATATCTTCGTTAATAATGGAGGTATTGATGTTTTTCGCTATTTTTTTTTAAATATTTTTAAAACAGTCATATCTTTGTTAATAATGGAGATATTAATGTCTTTCGCTTTTTTTTTTAAATATTTTTAAAACAGTCATATCTTCGTTAATAATGGAGATATTGATGTTTTTTTTTTTTTTTTTAAATATTTTTAAAACAGTCATATCTTTGTTAATAATGGAGATATTGATGTTTTTCGCTATTTTTTTTTTAATATTTTTAAAACAGTCATATCTGCGTTAATAATGGAGATATTGATATATATTGCTATCGAAGTGCTTAAAATATTTAGCACCATTTAATTGAACATTTTATGTGTAATCATTCCAGCTCCAAGAACCAGGCACACAGAAATCAGGTGGTGGTTTCGAAATATTACTAAAATAAACGTAGCATACTTTTACTGCATGCCAAAATCATTTTTCGGCACCTGGTAAAAGTATGCAATGAAAAATTTGGATCTTAAAATTACCTGCAATAAAAAGAAGGCAATTTATTTTTGTATTTGCTGAATTTTGGCCGTGAAAGTATGCTTTACCTTTATTTTGGCTAAACAGCAACTTGCTGCTAATTTCTGTTCGCCTGGTACTTGGGGCTGGAATTAAAATTTTAAAACAGTCATATCTTTGTTAATAATGGAGATATTGATGTTTTTCGCTATTTTTTTTTTAATATTTTTAAAACAGTCATATCTTTGTTAATAATGGAGATATTGATGTTTTTCGCTATTTTTTTTTTAATATTTTTAAAACAGTCATATCTTCGTTAATAATGGAGATATTGATGTTTTTCGCTATTTTTTTTTAAATATTTTTAAAACAGTCATATCTTTGTTAATAATGGAGATATTGATGTTTTTTTAAAACAGTCATATCTTCGTTAATAATGGAGATATTGATGTTTTTCTCTATTTTTTTTTTAAATATTTTTAAAACAGTCATATCTGCGTTAATAATGGAGATATTGATATATATTGCTATCGAAGTGCTTAAAATATTTAGCACCATTTAATTGAACATTTTATGTGTAATCATTCCAGCTCCAAGAACCAGGCACACAGAAATCAGGTGGTGGTTTCTAAATATTACTAAAATAAACGTAGCATACTTTTCCTGCATGCCAAAATCATTTTTCGGCACCTGGTAAAAGTATGCAATGAAAAATTTGGATCTTAAAATTACCTGCAATAAAAAGAAGGCAATTTATTTTTGTATTTGCTGAATTTTGGCCGTGAAAGTATGCTTTACTTTTATTTTGGCTAAACAGCAACTTGCTGCTAATTTCTGTTCGCCTGGTACTTGGGGCTGGAATTAAAATTTTAAAACAGTCATATCTTCGTTAATAATGGAGATATTGATGTTTTTCGCGATTTTTTTTTTAAATATTTTTAAAACAGTCATATCTTTGTTAATAATGGAGATATTGATGTTTTTCGCTATTTTTTTTTTAAATATTTTTAAAACAGTCATATCTTCGTTAATAATGGAGGTATTGATGTTTTTCGCTATTTTTTTTTAAATATTTTTAAAACAGTCATATCTTCGTTAATAATGGAGATATTGAAGTTTTTCGCTATTTTTTTTAAAATATTTTTAAAACAGTCATATCTTTGTTAATAATGGAGATATTGATGTTTTTCGCTATTTTTTTTTTAATATTTTTAAAACAGTCATATCTTCGTTAATAATGGAGATATTGATGTTTCTCGCTATTTTTTTTTAAATATTTTTAAAACAGTCATATCTTTGTTAATAATGGAGATATTGATGTTTTTCGCTTTTTTTTTAAAATATTTTTAAAACAGTCATATCTTCGTTAATAATGGAGATATTGATGTTTTTCGCTATTTTTTTTTTAATATTTTTAAAACAGTCATATCTTCGATAATAATGGAGGTATTGATGTTTTTCGCTATTTTTTTTTAAATATTTTTAAAACAGTCATATCTTTGTTAATAATGGAGATATTGATGTTTTTCGCTATTTTTTTTTAAATATTTTTAAAACAGTCATATCTTTGTTAATAATGGAGATATTGATGTTTTTCGCTATTTTATTTTAAATATTTTTAAAACAGTCATATCTTCGTTAATAATGGAGATATTGATGTTTTTCGCTTTTTTCTTTAAATTTTTAAAACAGTCATATCTTTGTTAATAATGGAGATATTGATGTTTTTCGCTTTTTTTTTTAAATTTTTAAAACAGTCATATCTTTGTTAATAATGGAGATATTGATGTTTTTCGCTATTTTTTTTTAAATATTTTTAAAACAGTCATATCTTTGTTAATAATGGAGATATTGATGTTTTTCGCTATTTTTTTTTTAAATATTTTTAAAACAGTCATATCTTCGTTAATAATGGAGATATTGATGTTTTTCGCTATTTTTTTTAAATATTTTTAAAACAGTCATATCTTCGTTAATAATGGAGATATTGATGTTTTTCGCTATTTTTTTTAAATATTTTTAAAACAGTCATATCTTCGTTAATAATGGAGATATTTATGTTTTTCGCTATTTTTTTTTAAATATTTTTAAAACAGTCATACCTTCGTTAATAATGGAGATATTGATGTTTTTCGCTATTTTATTTTAAATATTTTTAAAACAGTCATATCTTTGTTAATAATGGAGATATTGATGTTTTTCGCTTTTTTTTTTAAATATTTTTAAAACAGTCATATCTTTGTTAATAATGGAGATATTGATGTTTTTCGCTATTTTATTTTAAATATTTTTAAAACAGTCATATCTTCGTTAATAATGGAGATATTGATGTTTTTCGCTATTTTTTTTTAAATATTTTTAAAACAGTCATATCTTCGTTAATAATGGAGATATTGATATATTTTGCTATCGAAGTGCTTAAAATATTTAGCACCATTTAATTGAACATTTTATGTGTAATCATTCCAGCTCCAAGAACCAGGCACACAGAAATCAGGTGGTGGTTTCTAAATATTACTAAAATAAACGTAGCATACTTTTACTGCATGCCAAAATCATTTTTCGGCACCTGGTAAAAGTATGCAATGAAAAATTTGGATCTTAAAATTACCTGCAATAAAAAGAAGGCAATTTATTTTTGTATTTGCTGAATTTTGGCCGTGAAAGTATGCTTTACTTTTATTTTGGCTAAACAGCAACTTGCTGCTAATTTCTGTTCGCCTGGTACTTGGGGCTGGAATTAAAATTTTAAAACAGTCATATCTTTGTTAATAATGGAGATATTGATGTTTTTCGCTTTTTTTTTTTAAATATTTTTAAAACAGTCATATCTTTGTTAATAATGGAGATATTGATGTTTTTCGCTATTTTTTTTTAAATATTTTTAAAACAGTCATATCTTCGTTAATAATGGAGATATTGATGTTTTTCGCTATTTTTTTTTAAATATTTTTAAAACAGTCATATCTTCGTTAATAATGGAGATATTGATATATTTTGCTATCGAAGTGCTTAAAATATTTAGCACCATTTAATTGAACATTTTATGTGTAATCATTCCAGCTCCAAGAACCAGGCACACAGAAATCAGGTGGTGGTTTCTAAATATTACTAAAATAAACGTAGCATACTTTTACTGCATGCCAAAATCATTTTTCGGCACCTGGTAAAAGTATGCAATGAAAAATTTGGATCTTAAAATTACCTGCAATAAAAAGAAGGCAATTTATTTTTGTATTTGCTGAATTTTGGCCGTGAAAGTATGCTTTACTTTTATTTTGGCTAAACAGCAACTTGCTGCTAATTTCTGTTCGCCTGGTACTTGGGGCTGGAATTAAATATTTTAAAACAGTCATATCTTCGTTAATAATGGAGATATTGATGTTTTTCGCTATTTTTTTTTTAAATATTTTTAAAACAGTCATATCTTTGTTAATAATGGAGATATTGATGTTTTTCGCTATTTTTTTTTAAATATTTTTAAAACAGTCATATCTTCGTTAATAATGGAGATATTGATGTTTTTCGCTATTTTTTTTTAAATATTTTTAAAACAGTCATATCTTCGTTAATAATGGAGATATTGATGTTTTTCGCTATTTTTTTTTAAATATTTTTAAAACAGTCATATCTTTGTTAATAATGGAGATATTGATGTTTTTCGCTATTTTTTTTTTAAATATTTTTAAAACAGTCATATCTTCGTTAATAATGGAGATATTGATGTTTTTCGCTATTTTTTTTTAAATATTTTTAAAACAGTCATATCTTTGTTAATAATGGAGATATTGATGTTTTTCGCTATTTTTTTTTAAATATTTTTAAAACAGTCATATCTTCGTTAATAATGGAGATATTGATGTTTTTCGCTATTTTTTTTTAAATATTTTTAAAACAGTCATATCTTCGTTAATAATGGAGATATTGATGTTTTTCGCTATTTTTTTTTAAATATTTTTAAAACAGTCATATCTTCGTTAATAATGGAGATATTGATGTTTTTCGCTATTTTTTTTTAAATATTTTTAAAACAGTCATATCTTCGTTAATAATGGAGATATTGATGTTTTTCGCTATTTTTTTTTTAAATATTTTTAAAACAGTCATATCTTCGTTAATAATGGAGATATTGATGTTTTTCGCTATTTTTTTTTAAATATTTTTAAAACAGTCATATCTTCGTTAATAATGGAGATATTGATGTTTTTCGCTATTTTTTTTTTAAATATTTTTAAAACAGTCATATCTTCGTTAATAATGGAGATATTGATGTTTTTCGCTATTTTTTTTTAAATATTTTTAAAACAGTCATATCTTCGTTAATAATGGAGATATTGATGTTTTTCGCTATTTTTTTTTAAATATTTTTAAAACAGTCATATCTTTGTTAATAATGGAGATATTGATGTTTTTCGCTATTTTTTTTTAAATATTTTTAAAACAGTCATATCTTCGTTAATAATGGAGATATTGATGTTTTTCGCTATTTTTTTTTAAATATTTTTAAAACAGTCATATCTTCGTTAATAATGGAGATATTGATGTTTTTCGCTATTTTTTTTTTAAATATTTTTAAAACAGTCATATCTTTGTTAATAATGGAGATATTGATGTTTTTCGCTATTTTTTTTTAAATATTTTTAAAACAGTCATATCTTCGTTAATAATGGAGATATTGATGTTTTTCGCTATTTTTTTTTAAATATTTTTAAAACAGTCATATCTTCGTTAATAATGGAGATATTGATGTTTTTCGCTATTTTTTTTTAAATATTTTTAAAACAGTCATATCTTCGTTAATAATGGAGATATTGATGTTTTTCGCTATTTTTTTTTAAATATTTTTAAAACAGTCATATCTTCGTTAATAATGGAGATATTGATATATTTTGCTATCGAAGTGCTTAAAATATTTAGCACCATTTAATTGAACATTTTATGTGTAATCATTCCAGCTCCAAGAACCAGGCACACAGAAATCAGGTGGTGGTTTCTAAATATTACTAAAATAAACGTAGCATACTTTTACTGCATGCCAAAATCATTTTTCGGCACCTGGTAAAAGTATGCAATGAAAAATTTGGATCTTAAAATTACCTGCAATAAAAAGAAGGCAATTTATTTTGGTATTTGCTGAATTTTGGCCGTGAAAGTATGCTTTACTTTTATTTTGGCTAAACAGCAACTTGCTGCTAATTTCTGTTCGCCTGGTACTTGGGGCTGGAATTAAAATTTTAAAACAGTCATATCTTCGTTAATAATGGAGATATTGATGTTTTTCGCTATTTTTTTTTAAATATTTTTAAAACAGTCATATCTTTGTTAATAATGGAGATATTGATGTTTTTCGCTATTTTTTTTTAAATATTTTTAAAACAGTCATATCTTCGTTAATAATGGAGATATTGATGTTTTTCGCTATTTTTTTTTAAATATTTTTAAAACAGTCATATCTTCGTTAATAATGGAGATATTGATGTTTTTCGCTATTTTTTTTTAAATATTTTTAAAACAGTCATATCTTTGTTAATAATGGAGATATTGATGTTTTTCGCTATTTTTTTTTTAAATATTTTTAAAACAGTCATATCTTCGTTAATAATGGAGATATTGATGTTTTTCGCTATTTTTTTTTAAATATTTTTAAAACAGTCATATCTTTGTTAATAATGGAGATATTGATGTTTTTCGCTATTTTTTTTTAAATATTTTTAAAACAGTCATATCTTCGTTAATAATGGAGATATTGATGTTTTTCGCTATTTTTTTTTAAATATTTTTAAAACAGTCATATCTTCGTTAATAATGGAGATATTGATGTTTTTCGCTATTTTTTTTTAAATATTTTTAAAACAGTCATATCTTCGTTAATAATGGAGATATTGATGTTTTTCGCTATTTTTTTTTAAATATTTTTAAAACAGTCATATCTTTGTTAATAATGGAGATATTGATGTTTTTCGCTATTTTTTTTTAAATATTTTTAAAACAGTCATATCTTTGTTAATAATGGAGATATTGATGTTTTTCGCTATTTTTTTTTTAAATATTTTTAAAACAGTCATATCTTCGTTAATAATGGAGATATTGATGTTTTTCGCTATTTTTTTTTAAATATTTTTAAAACAGTCATATCTTCGTTAATAATGGAGATATTGATGTTTTTCGCTATTTTTTTTTAAATATTTTTAAAACAGTCATATCTTCGTTAATAATGGAGATATTGATGTTTTTCGCTATTTTTTTTTAAATATTTTTAAAACAGTCATATCTTTGTTAATAATGGAGATATTGATATATTTTGCTATCGAAGTGCTTAAAATATTTAGCACCATTTAATTGAACATTTTATGTGTAATCATTCCAGCTCCAAGAACCAGGCACACAGAAATCAGGTGGTGGTTTCTAAATATTACTAAAATAAACGTAGCATACTTTTACTGCATGCCAAAATCATTTTTCGGCACCTGGTAAAAGTATGCAATGAAAAATTTGGATCTTAAAATTACCTGCAATAAAAAGAAGGCAATTTATTTTGGTATTTGCTGAATTTTGGCCGTGAAAGTATGCTTTACTTTTATTTTGGCTAAACAGCAACTTGCTGCTAATTTCTGTTCGCCTGGTACTTGGGGCTGGAATTAAAATTTTAAAACAGTCATATCTTCGTTAATAATGGAGATATTGATGTTTTTCGCTATTTTTTTTTAAATATTTTTAAAACAGTCATATCTTCGTTAATAATGGAGATATTGATGTTTTTCGCTATTTTTTTTTTAAATATTTTTAAAACAGTCATATCTTCGTTAATAATGGAGATATTGATGTTTTTCGCTATTTTTTTTTAAATATTTTTAAAACAGTCATATCTTCGTTAATAATGGAGATATTGATGTTTTTCGCTATTTTTTTTTAAATATTTTTAAAACAGTCATATCTTTGTTAATAATGGAGATATTGATATATTTTGCTATCGAAGTGCTTAAAATATTTAGCACCATTTAATTGAACATTTTATGTGTAATCATTCCAGCTCCAAGAACCAGGCACACAGAAATCAGGTGGTGGTTTCTAAATATTACTAAAATAAACGTAGCATACTTTTACTGCATGCCAAAATCATTTTTCGGCACCTGGTAAAAGTATGCAATGAAAAATTTGGATCTTAAAATTACCTGCAATAAAAAGAAGGCAATTTATTTTGGTATTTGCTGAATTTTGGCCGTGAAAGTATGCTTTACTTTTATTTTGGCTAAACAGCAACTTGCTGCTAATTTCTGTTCGCCTGGTACTTGGGGCTGGAATTAAAATTTTAAAACAGTCATATCTTCGTTAATAATGGAGATATTGATGTTTTTCGCTATTTTTTTTTAAATATTTTTAAAACAGTCATATCTTTGTTAATAATGGAGATATTGATGTTTTTCGCTATTTTTTTTTAAATATTTTTAAAACAGTCATATCTTTGTTAATAATGGAGATATTGATGTTTTTCGCTATTTTTTTTTAAATATTTTTAAAACAGTCATATCTTCGTTAATAATGGAGATATTGATGTTTTTCGCTATTTTTTTTTAAATATTTTTAAAACAGTCATATCTTCGTTAATAATGGAGATATTGATATATTTTGCTATCGAAGTGCTTAAAATATTTAGCACCATTTAATTGAACATTTTATGTGTAATCATTCCAGCTCCAAGAACCAGGCACACAGAAATCAGGTGGTGGTTTCTAAATATTACTAAAATAAACGTAGCATACTTTTACTGCATGCCAAAATCATTTTTCGGCACCTGGTAAAAGTATGCAATGAAAAATTTGGATCTTAAAATTACCTGCAATAAAAAGAAGGCAATTTATTTTGGTATTTGCTGAATTTTGGCCGTGAAAGTATGCTTTACTTTTATTTTGGCTAAACAGCAACTTGCTGCTAATTTCTGTTCGCCTGGTACTTGGGGCTGGAATTAAAATTTTAAAACAGTCATATCTTTGTTAATAATGGAGATATTGATGTTTTTCGCTATTTTTTTTTAAATATTTTTAAAACAGTCATATCTTTGTTAATAATGGAGATATTGATGTTTTTCGCTATTTTTTTTTAAATATTTTTAAAACAGTCATATCTTCGTTAATAATGGAGATATTGATGTTTTTCGCTATTTTTTTTTAAATATTTTTAAAACAGTCATATCTTCGTTAATAATGGAGATATTGATGTTTTTCGCTATTTTTTTTTAAATATTTTTAAAACAGTCATATCTTCGTTAATAATGGAGATATTGATGTTTTTCGCTATTTTTTTTTAAATATTTTTAAAACAGTCATATCTTCGTTAATAATGGAGATATTGATGTTTTTCGCTATTTTTTTTTAAATATTTTTAAAACAGTCATATCTTTGTTAATAATGGAGATATTGATGTTTTTCGCTATTTTTTTTTAAATATTTTTAAAACAGTCATATCTTCGTTAATAATGGAGATATTGATGTTTTTCGCTATTTTTTTTTAAATATTTTTAAAACAGTCATATCTTCGTTAATAATGGAGATATTGATATATTTTGCTATCGAAGTGCTTAAAATATTTAGCACCATTTAATTGAACATTTTATGTGTAATCATTCCAGCTCCAAGAACCAGGCACACAGAAATCAGGTGGTGGTTTCTAAATATTACTAAAATAAACGTAGCATACTTTTACTGCATGCCAAAATCATTTTTCGGCACCTGGTAAAAGTATGCAATGAAAAATTTGGATCTTAAAATTACCTGCAATAAAAAGAAGGCAATTTATTTTGGTATTTGCTGAATTTTGGCCGTGAAAGTATGCTTTACTTTTATTTTGGCTAAACAGCAACTTGCTGCTAATTTCTGTTCGCCTGGTACTTGGGGCTGGAATTAAAATTTTAAAACAGTCATATCTTTGTTAATAATGGAGATATTGATGTTTTTCGCTATTTTTTTTTAAATATTTTTAAAACAGTCATATCTTCGTTAATAATGGAGATATTGATGTTTTTCGCTATTTTTTTTTAAATATTTTTAAAACAGTCATATCTTCGTTAATAATGGAGATATTGATGTTTTTCGCTATTTTTTTTTTAAATATTTTTAAAACAGTCATATCTTCGTTAATAATGGAGATATTGATGTTTTTCGCTATTTTTTTTTAAATATTTTTAAAACAGTCATATCTTCGTTAATAATGGAGATATTGATGTTTTTCGCTATTTTTTTTTAAATATTTTTAAAACAGTCATATCTTCGTTAATAATGGAGATATTGATATATTTTGCTATCGAAGTGCTTAAAATATTTAGCACCATTTAATTGAACATTTTATGTGTAATCATTCCAGCTCCAAGAACCAGGCACACAGAAATCAGGTGGTGGTTTCTAAATATTACTAAAATAAACGTAGCATACTTTTACTGCATGCCAAAATCATTTTTCGGCACCTGGTAAAAGTATGCAATGAAAAATTTGGATCTTAAAATTACCTGCAATAAAAAGAAGGCAATTTATTTTGGTATTTGCTGAATTTTGGCCGTGAAAGTATGCTTTACTTTTATTTTGGCTAAACAGCAACTTGCTGCTAATTTCTGTTCGCCTGGTACTTGGGGCTGGAATTAAAATTTTAAAACAGTCATATCTTCGTTAATAATGGAGATATTGATGTTTTTCGCTATTTTTTTTTAAATATTTTTAAAACAGTCATATCTTCGTTAATAATGGAGATATTGATGTTTTTCGCTATTTTTTTTTAAATATTTTTAAAACAGTCATATCTTCGTTAATAATGGAGATATTGATGTTTTTCGCTATTTTTTTTTAAATATTTTTAAAACAGTCATATCTTCGTTAATAATGGAGATATTGATGTTTTTCGCTATTTTTTTTTAAATATTTTTAAAACAGTCATATCTTCGTTAATAATGGAGATATTGATGTTTTTCGCTATTTTTTTTTAAATATTTTTAAAACAGTCATATCTTTGTTAATAATGGAGATATTGATGTTTTTCGCTATTTTTTTTTAAATATTTTTAAAACAGTCATATCTTCGTTAATAATGGAGATATTGATGTTTTTCGCTATTTTTTTTTAAATATTTTTAAAACAGTCATATCTTTGTTAATAATGGAGATATTGATGTTTTTCGCTATTTTTTTTTAAATATTTTTAAAACAGTCATATCTTCGTTAATAATGGAGATATTGATGTTTTTCGCTATTTTTTTTTAAATATTTTTAAAACAGTCATATCTTCGTTAATAATGGAGATATTGATGTTTTTCGCTATTTTTTTTTAAATATTTTTAAAACAGTCATATCTTCGTTAATAATGGAGATATTGATGTTTTTCGCTATTTTTTTTTAAATATTTTTAAAACAGTCATATCTTCGTTAATAATGGAGATATTGATGTTTTTCGCTATTTTTTTTTAAATATTTTTAAAACAGTCATATCTTCGTTAATAATGGAGATATTGATATATTTTGCTATCGAAGTGCTTAAAATATTTAGCACCATTTAATTGAACATTTTATGTGTAATCATTCCAGCTCCAAGAACCAGGCACACAGAAATCAGGTGGTGGTTTCTAAATATTACTAAAATAAACGTAGCATACTTTTACTGCATGCCAAAATCATTTTTCGGCACCTGGTAAAAGTATGCAATGAAAAATTTGGATCTTAAAATTACCTGCAATAAAAAGAAGGCAATTTATTTTGGTATTTGCTGAATTTTGGCCGTGAAAGTATGCTTTACTTTTATTTTGGCTAAACAGCAACTTGCTGCTAATTTCTGTTCGCCTGGTACTTGGGGCTGGAATTAAAATTTTAAAACAGTCATATCTTCGTTAATAATGGAGATATTGATGTTTTTCGCTATTTTTTTTTAAATATTTTTAAAACAGTCATATCTTCGTTAATAATGGAGATATTGATGTTTTTCGCTATTTTTTTTTTAAATATTTTTAAAACAGTCATATCTTCGTTAATAATGGAGATATTGATGTTTTTCGCTATTTTTTTTTTAAATATTTTTAAAACAGTCATATCTTCGTTAATAATGGAGATATTGATGTTTTTCGCTATTTTTTTTTAAATATTTTTAAAACAGTCATATCTTCGTTAATAATGGAGATATTGATGTTTTTCGCTATTTTTTTTTAAATATTTTTAAAACAGTCATATCTTCGTTAATAATGGAGATATTGATATATTTTGCTATCGAAGTGCTTAAAATATTTAGCACCATTTAATTGAACATTTTATGTGTAATCATTCCAGCTCCAAGAACCAGGCACACAGAAATCAGGTGGTGGTTTCTAAATATTACTAAAATAAACGTAGCATACTTTTACTGCATGCCAAAATCATTTTTCGGCACCTGGTAAAAGTATGCAATGAAAAATTTGGATCTTAAAATTACCTGCAATAAAAAGAAGGCAATTTATTTTGGTATTTGCTGAATTTTGGCCGTGAAAGTATGCTTTACTTTTATTTTGGCTAAACAGCAACTTGCTGCTAATTTCTGTTCGCCTGGTACTTGGGGCTGGAATTAAAATTTTAAAACAGTCATATCTTCGTTAATAATGGAGATATTGATGTTTTTCGCTATTTTTTTTTAAATATTTTTAAAACAGTCATATCTTTGTTAATAATGGAGATATTGATGTTTTTCGCTATTTTTTTTTAAATATTTTTAAAACAGTCATATCTTCGTTAATAATGGAGATATTGATGTTTTTCGCTATTTTTTTTTAAATATTTTTAAAACAGTCATATCTTCGTTAATAATGGAGATATTGATGTTTTTCGCTATTTTTTTTTAAATATTTTTAAAACAGTCATATCTTCGTTAATAATGGAGATATTGATGTTTTTCGCTATTTTTTTTTAAATATTTTTAAAACAGTCATATCTTCGTTAATAATGGAGATATTGATATATTTTGCTATCGAAGTGCTTAAAATATTTAGCACCATTTAATTGAACATTTTATGTGTAATCATTCCAGCTCCAAGAACCAGGCACACAGAAATCAGGTGGTGGTTTCTAAATATTACTAAAATAAACGTAGCATACTTTTACTGCATGCCAAAATCATTTTTCGGCACCTGGTAAAAGTATGCAATGAAAAATTTGGATCTTAAAATTACCTGCAATAAAAAGAAGGCAATTTATTTTGGTATTTGCTGAATTTTGGCCGTGAAAGTATGCTTTACTTTTATTTTGGCTAAACAGCAACTTGCTGCTAATTTCTGTTCGCCTGGTACTTGGGGCTGGAATTAAAATTTTAAAACAGTCATATCTTTGTTAATAATGGAGATATTGATGTTTTTCGCTATTTTTTTTTAAATATTTTTAAAACAGTCATATCTTTGTTAATAATGGAGATATTGATGTTTTTCGCTATTTTTTTTTAAATATTTTTAAAACAGTCATATCTTCGTTAATAATGGAGATATTGATGTTTTTCGCTATTTTTTTTTAAATATTTTTAAAACAGTCATATCTTCGTTAATAATGGAGATATTGATGTTTTTCGCTATTTTTTTTTAAATATTTTTAAAACAGTCATATCTTTGTTAATAATGGAGATATTGATGTTTTTCGCTATTTTTTTTTAAATATTTTTAAAACAGTCATATCTTTGTTAATAATGGAGATATTGATGTTTTTCGCTATTTTTTTTTAAATATTTTTAAAACAGTCATATCTTCGTTAATAATGGAGATATTGATGTTTTTCGCTATTTTTTTTTAAATATTTTTAAAACAGTCATATCTTCGTTAATAATGGAGATATTGATGTTTTTCGCTATTTTTTTTTAAATATTTTTAAAACAGTCATATCTTCGTTAATAATGGAGATATTGATGTTTTTCGCTATTTTTTTTTAAATATTTTTAAAACAGTCATATCTTCGTTAATAATGGAGATATTGATGTTTTTCGCTATTTTTTTTTAAATATTTTTAAAACAGTCATATCTTCGTTAATAATGGAGATATTGATGTTTTTCGCTATTTTTTTTTAAATATTTTTAAAACAGTCATATCTTCGTTAATAATGGAGATATTGATATATTTTGCTATCGAAGTGCTTAAAATATTTAGCACCATTTAATTGAACATTTTATGTGTAATCATTCCAGCTCCAAGAACCAGGCACACAGAAATCAGGTGGTGGTTTCTAAATATTACTAAAATAAACGTAGCATACTTTTACTGCATGCCAAAATCATTTTTCGGCACCTGGTAAAAGTATGCAATGAAAAATTTGGATCTTAAAATTACCTGCAATAAAAAGAAGGCAATTTATTTTGGTATTTGCTGAATTTTGGCCGTGAAAGTATGCTTTACTTTTATTTTGGCTAAACAGCAACTTGCTGCTAATTTCTGTTCGCCTGGTACTTGGGGCTGGAATTAAAATTTTAAAACAGTCATATCTTCGTTAATAATGGAGATATTGATGTTTTTCGCTATTTTTTTTTAAATATTTTTAAAACAGTCATATCTTTGTTAATAATGGAGATATTGATGTTTTTCGCTATTTTTTTTTAAATATTTTTAAAACAGTCATATCTTCGTTAATAATGGAGATATTGATGTTTTTCGCTTTTTTTTTTAAATATTTTTAAAACAGTCATATCTTTGTTAATAATGGAGATATTGATGTTTTTCGCTATTTTTTTTTAAATATTTTTAAAACAGTCATATCTTTGTTAATAATGGAGATATTGATGTTTTTCGCTATTTTTTTTTAAATATTTTTAAAACAGTCATATCTTCGTTAATAATGGAGATATTGATGTTTTTCGCTATTTTTTTTTTAAATATTTTTAAAACAGTCATATCTTTGTTAATAATGGAGATATTGATGTTTTTCGCTATTTTTTTTTAAATATTTTTAAAACAGTCATATCTTCGTTAATAATGGAGATATTGATGTTTTTCGCTATTTTTTTTTAAATATTTTTAAAACAGTCATATCTTCGTTAATAATGGAGATATTGATGTTTTTCGCTATTTTTTTTTAAATATTTTTAAAACAGTCATATCTTTGTTAATAATGGAGATATTGATGTTTTTCGCTATTTTTTTTTAAATATTTTTAAAACAGTCATATCTTTGTTAATAATGGAGATATTGATGTTTTTCGCTATTTTTTTTTAATATTTTTAAAACAGTCATATCTTTGTTAATAATGGAGATATTGATGTTTTTCGCTATTTTTTTTTTAAATATTTTTAAAACAGTCATATCTTTGTTAATAATGGAGATATTGATGTTTTTCGCTATTTTTTTTTAAATATTTTTAAAACAGTCATATCTTCGTTAATAATGGAGATATTGATGTTTTTCGCTATTTTTTTTTAAATATTTTTAAAACAGTCATATCTTCGTTAATAATGGAGATATTGATGTTTTTCGCTATTTTTTTTTAAATATTTTTAAAACAGTCATATCTTCGTTAATAATGGAGATATTGATGTTTTTCGCTATTTTTTTTTAAATATTTTTAAAACAGTCATATCTTCGTTAATAATGGAGATATTGATGTTTTTCGCTATTTTTTTTTAAATATTTTTAAAACAGTCATATCTTCGTTAATAATGGAGATATTGATATATTTTGCTATCGAAGTGCTTAAAATATTTAGCACCATTTAATTGAACATTTTATGTGTAATCATTCCAGCTCCAAGAACCAGGCACACAGAAATCAGGTGGTGGTTTCTAAATATTACTAAAATAAACGTAGCATACTTTTACTGCATGCCAAAATCATTTTTCGGCACCTGGTAAAAGTATGCAATGAAAAATTTGGATCTTAAAATTACCTGCAATAAAAAGAAGGCAATTTATTTTGGTATTTGCTGAATTTTGGCCGTGAAAGTATGCTTTACTTTTATTTTGGCTAAACAGCAACTTGCTGCTAATTTCTGTTCGCCTGGTACTTGGGGCTGGAATTAAAATTTTAAAACAGTCATATCTTTGTTAATAATGGAGATATTGATGTTTTTCGCTATTTTTTTTTAAATATTTTTAAAACAGTCATATCTTTGTTAATAATGGAGATATTGATGTTTTTCGCTATTTTTTTTTAAATATTTTTAAAACAGTCATATCTTCGTTAATAATGGAGATATTGATGTTTTTCGCTTTTTTTTTTAAATATTTTTAAAACAGTCATATCTTTGTTAATAATGGAGATATTGATGTTTTTCGCTATTTTTTTTTAAATATTTTTAAAACAGTCATATCTTTGTTAATAATGGAGATATTGATGTTTTTCGCTATTTTTTTTTAAATATTTTTAAAACAGTCATATCTTCGTTAATAATGGAGATATTGATGTTTTTCGCTATTTTTTTTTAAATATTTTTAAAACAGTCATATCTTTGTTAATAATGGAGATATTGATGTTTTTCGCTATTTTTTTTTAAATATTTTTAAAACAGTCATATCTTCGTTAATAATGGAGATATTGATATATTTTGCTATCGAAGTGCTTAAAATATTTAGCACCATTTAATTGAACATTTTATGTGTAATCATTCCAGCTCCAAGAACCAGGCACACAGAAATCAGGTGGTGGTTTCTAAATATTACTAAAATAAACGTAGCATACTTTTACTGCATGCCAAAATCATTTTTCGGCACCTGGTAAAAGTATGCAATGAAAAATTTGGATCTTAAAATTACCTGCAATAAAAAGAAGGCAATTTATTTTGGTATTTGCTGAATTTTGGCCGTGAAAGTATGCTTTACTTTTATTTTGGCTAAACAGCAACTTGCTGCTAATTTCTGTTCGCCTGGTACTTGGGGCTGGAATTAAAATTTTAAAACAGTCATATCTTTGTTAATAATGGAGATATTGATGTTTTTCGCTATTTTTTTTTAAATATTTTTAAAACAGTCATATCTTCGTTAATAATGGAGATATTGATGTTTTTCGCTATTTTTTTTTAAATATTTTTAAAACAGTCATATCTTTGTTAATAATGGAGATATTGATGTTTTTCGCTATTTTTTTTTAAATATTTTTAAAACAGTCATATCTTCGTTAATAATGGAGATATTGATGTTTTTCGCTATTTTTTTTTAAATATTTTTAAAACAGTCATATCTTCGTTAATAATGGAGATATTGATGTTTTTCGCTATTTTTTTTTAAATATTTTTAAAACAGTCATATCTTTGTTAATAATGGAGATATTGATGTTTTTCGCTATTTTTTTTTAAATATTTTTAAAACAGTCATATCTTCGTTAATAATGGAGATATTGATGTTTTTCGCTATTTTTTTTTTAAATATTTTTAAAACAGTCATATCTTCGTTAATAATGGAGATATTGATGTTTTTCGCTATTTTTTTTTAAATATTTTTAAAACAGTCATATCTTCGTTAATAATGGAGATATTGATGTTTTTCGCTATTTTTTTTTAAATATTTTTAAAACAGTCATATCTTCGTTAATAATGGAGATATTGATGTTTTTCGCTATTTTTTTTTAAATATTTTTAAAACAGTCATATCTTCGTTAATAATGGAGATATTGATGTTTTTCGCTATTTTTTTTTAAATATTTTTAAAACAGTCATATCTTCGTTAATAATGGAGATATTGATATATTTTGCTATCGAAGTGCTTAAAATATTTAGCACCATTTAATTGAACATTTTATGTGTAATCATTCCAGCTCCAAGAACCAGGCACACAGAAATCAGGTGGTGGTTTCTAAATATTACTAAAATAAACGTAGCATACTTTTACTGCATGCCAAAATCATTTTTCGGCACCTGGTAAAAGTATGCAATGAAAAATTTGGATCTTAAAATTACCTGCAATAAAAAGAAGGCAATTTATTTTGGTATTTGCTGAATTTTGGCCGTGAAAGTATGCTTTACTTTTATTTTGGCTAAACAGCAACTTGCTGCTAATTTCTGTTCGCCTGGTACTTGGGGCTGGAATTAAAATTTTTAAAACAGTCATATCTTTGTTAATAATGGAGATATTGATGTTTTTCGCTATTTTTTTTTTAAATATTTTTAAAACAGTCATATCTTTGTTAATAATGGAGATATTGATGTTTTTCGCTATTTTTTTTTAAATATTTTTAAAACAGTCATATCTTCGTTAATAATGGAGATATTGATGTTTTTCGCTTTTTTTTTTAAATATTTTTAAAACAGTCATATCTTTGTTAATAATGGAGATATTGATGTTTTTCGCTATTTTTTTTTAAATATTTTTAAAACAGTCATATCTTTGTTAATAATGGAGATATTGATGTTTTTCGCTATTTTTTTTTAAATATTTTTAAAACAGTCATATCTTCGTTAATAATGGAGATATTGATGTTTTTCGCTATTTTTTTTTAAATATTTTTAAAACAGTCATATCTTCGTTAATAATGGAGATATTGATGTTTTTCGCTATTTTTTTTTAAATATTTTTAAAACAGTCATATCTTTGTTAATAATGGAGATATTGATGTTTTTCGCTATTTTTTTTTAAATATTTTTAAAACAGTCATATCTTCGTTAATAATGGAGATATTGATGTTTTTCGCTATTTTTTTTTAAATATTTTTAAAACAGTCATATCTTCGTTAATAATGGAGATATTGATGTTTTTCGCTATTTTTTTTTAAATATTTTTAAAACAGTCATATCTTCGTTAATAATGGAGATATTGATATATTTTGCTATCGAAGTGCTTAAAATATTTAGCACCATTTAATTGAACATTTTATGTGTAATCATTCCAGCTCCAAGAACCAGGCACACAGAAATCAGGTGGTGGTTTCTAAATATTACTAAAATAAACGTAGCATACTTTTACTGCATGCCAAAATCATTTTTCGGCACCTGGTAAAAGTATGCAATGAAAAATTTGGATCTTAAAATTACCTGCAATAAAAAGAAGGCAATTTATTTTGGTATTTGCTGAATTTTGGCCGTGAAAGTATGCTTTACTTTTATTTTGGCTAAACAGCAACTTGCTGCTAATTTCTGTTCGCCTGGTACTTGGGGCTGGAATTAAAATTTTAAAACAGTCATATCTTTGTTAATAATGGAGATATTGATGTTTTTCGCTATTTTTTTTTAAATATTTTTAAAACAGTCATATCTTTGTTAATAATGGAGATATTGATGTTTTTCGCTATTTTTTTTTAAATATTTTTAAAACAGTCATATCTTCGTTAATAATGGAGATATTGATGTTTTTCGCTATTTTTTTTTAAATATTTTTAAAACAGTCATATCTTCGTTAATAATGGAGATATTGATATATTTTGCTATCGAAGTGCTTAAAATATTTAGCACCATTTAATTGAACATTTTATGTGTAATCATTCCAGCTCCAAGAACCAGGCACACAGAAATCAGGTGGTGGTTTCTAAATATTACTAAAATAAACGTAGCATACTTTTACTGCATGCCAAAATCATTTTTCGGCACCTGGTAAAAGTATGCAATGAAAAATTTGGATCTTAAAATTACCTGCAATAAAAAGAAGGCAATTTATTTTGGTATTTGCTGAATTTTGGCCGTGAAAGTATGCTTTACTTTTATTTTGGCTAAACAGCAACTTGCTGCTAATTTCTGTTCGCCTGGTACTTGGGGCTGGAATTAAAATTTTAAAACAGTCATATCTTTGTTAATAATGGAGATATTGATGTTTTTCGCTATTTTTTTTTAAATATTTTTAAAACAGTCATATCTTTGTTAATAATGGAGATATTGATGTTTTTCGCTATTTTTTTTTAAATATTTTTAAAACAGTCATATCTTCGTTAATAATGGAGATATTGATGTTTTTCGCTATTTTTTTTTAAATATTTTTAAAACAGTCATATCTTCGTTAATAATGGAGATATTGATGTTTTTCGCTATTTTTTTTTAAATATTTTTAAAACAGTCATATCTTCGTTAATAATGGAGATATTGATGTTTTTCGCTATTTTTTTTTTAAATATTTTTAAAACAGTCATATCTTTGTTAATAATGGAGATATTGATGTTTTTCGCTATTTTTTTTTAAATATTTTTAAAACAGTCATATCTTCGTTAATAATGGAGATATTGATGTTTTTCGCTATTTTTTTTTAAATATTTTTAAAACAGTCATATCTTCGTTAATAATGGAGATATTGATGTTTTTCGCTATTTTTTTTTAAATATTTTTAAAACAGTCATATCTTTGTTAATAATGGAGATATTGATGTTTTTCGCTATTTTTTTTTAAATATTTTTAAAACAGTCATATCTTTGTTAATAATGGAGATATTGATGTTTTTCGCTATTTTTTTTTTAAATATTTTTAAAACAGTCATATCTTCGTTAATAATGGAGATATTGATGTTTTTCGCTATTTTTTTTTTAAATATTTTTAAAACAGTCATATCTTCGTTAATAATGGAGATATTGATGTTTTTCGCTATTTTTTTTTTAAATATTTTTAAAACAGTCATATCTTCGTTAATAATGGAGATATTGATGTTTTTCGCTATTTTTTTTTTAAATATTTTTAAAACAGTCATATCTTCGTTAATAATGGAGATATTGATGTTTTTCGCTATTTTTTTTTAAATATTTTTAAAACAGTCATATCTTCGTTAATAATGGAGATATTGATGTTTTTCGCTATTTTTTTTTAAATATTTTTAAAACAGTCATATCTTTGTTAATAATGGAGATATTGATGTTTTTCGCTATTTTTTTTTAAATATTTTTAAAACAGTCATATCTTCGTTAATAATGGAGATATTGATGTTTTTCGCTATTTTTTTTTAAATATTTTTAAAACAGTCATATCTTCGTTAATAATGGAGATATTGATATATTTTGCTATCGAAGTGCTTAAAATATTTAGCACCATTTAATTGAACATTTTATGTGTAATCATTCCAGCTCCAAGAACCAGGCACACAGAAATCAGGTGGTGGTTTCTAAATATTACTAAAATAAACGTAGCATACTTTTACTGCATGCCAAAATCATTTTTCGGCACCTGGTAAAAGTATGCAATGAAAAATTTGGATCTTAAAATTACCTGCAATAAAAAGAAGGCAATTTATTTTGGTATTTGCTGAATTTTGGCCGTGAAAGTATGCTTTACTTTTATTTTGGCTAAACAGCAACTTGCTGCTAATTTCTGTTCGCCTGGTACTTGGGGCTGGAATTAAAATTTTAAAACAGTCATATCTTTGTTAATAATGGAGATATTGATGTTTTTCGCTATTTTTTTTTCAATTTTTAAAACAGTCATATCTTTGTTAATAATGGAGATATTGATGTTTTTCGCTTTTTTTTTTAAATTTTTAAAACAGTCATATCTTTGTTAATAATGGAGATATTGATGTTTTTCGCTTTTTTTTTTTTAAATTTTTAAAACAGTCATATCTTTGTTAATAATGGAGATATTGATGTTTTTCGCTTTTTTTTTTAAAATTTTAAAACAGTCATATCTTTGTTAATAATGGAGATATTGATGTTTTTCGCTTTTTTTTTTTAATATTTTTAAAACAGTCATATCTTTGTTAATAATGGAGATATTGATGTTTTTCGCTATTTTTTTTAAATATTTTTAAAACAGTCATATCTTCGTTAATAATGGAGATATTGATATATTTTGCTATCGAAGTGCTTAAAATATTTAGCACCATTTAATTGAACATTTTATGTGTAATCATTCCAGCTCCAAGAACCAGGCACACAGAAATCAGGTGGTGGTTTCTAAATATTACTAAAATAAACGTAGCATACTTTTACTGCATGCCAAAATCATTTTTCGGCACCTGGTAAAAGTATGCAATGAAAAATTTGGATCTTAAAATTACCTGCAATAAAAAGAAGGCAATTTATTTTGGTATTTGCTGAATTTTGGCCGTGAAAGTATGCTTTACTTTTATTTTGGCTAAACATCAACTTGCTGCTAATTTCTGTTCGCCTGGTACTTGGGGCTGGAATTAAAATTTTAAAACAGTCATATCTTTGTTAATAATGGAGATATTGATGTTTTTCGCTTTTTTTTTAAATATTTTTAAAACAGTCATATCTTTGTTAATAATGGAGATATTGATGTTTTTCGCTATTTTTTTTTTAATATTTTTAAAACAGTCATATCTTCGTTAATAATGGAGATATTGATGTTTTTCGCTATTTTTTTTAATATTTTAAAACAGTCATATCTTTGTTAATAATGGAGATATTGATGTTTTTCGCTTGTTTTTTTAAATTTTTAAAACAGTCATATCTTTGTTAATAATGGAGATATTGATGTTTTTCGCTTTTTTTTTTATATTTTTAAAACAGTCATATCTTTGTTAATAATGGAGATATTGATGTTTTTCGCTTTTTTTTTTAAATATTTTTAAAACAGTCATTTCTTCGTTAATAATGGAGATATTGATGTTTTTCGCTATTTTTTTTTAAATATTTTTAAAACAGTCATATCTTCGTTAATATTGGAGATATTGATGTTTTTCGCTATTTTTTTTTTAAATATTTTTAAAACAGTCATATCTGCGTTAATAATGGAGATATTGATGTTTTTCGCTATTTTTTTTAAATATTTTTAAAACAGTCATATCTTTGTTAATAATGGAGATATTGATGTTTTTCGCTATTTTTTTTTTAATATTTTTAAAACAGTCATATCTTCGTTAATAATGGAGATATTGATGTTTTTCGCTATTTTTTTTTAAATATTTTTAAAACAGTCATATCTTCGTTAATAATGGAGATATTGATGTTTTTCGCTATTTTTTTTTTAAATATTTTTAAAACAGTCATATCTTCGTTAATAATGGAGATATTGATGTTTTTCGCTATTTTTCTTTTAAATATTTTTAAAACAGTCATATCTTCGTTAATAATGGAGATATTGATGTTTTTCGCTATTTTTTTTTAAATATTTTTAAAACAGTCATATCTTCGTTAATAATGGAGATATTGATGTTTTTCGCTATTTTTTTTTAAATATTTTTAAAACAGTCATATCTTCGTTAATAATGGAGATATTGATGTTTTTCGCTATTTTTTTTTAAATATTTTTAAAACAGTCATATCTTCGTTAATAATGGAGATATTGATGTTTTTCGCTATTTTTTTTTAGATATTTTTAAAACAGTCATATCTTCGTTAATAATGGAGATATTGATGTTTTTCGCTATTTTTTTTTAAAATATTTTTAAAACAGTCATATCTTCGTTAATAATGGAGATATTGATGTTTTTCGCTATTTTTTTTTAAATATTTTTAAAACAGTCATATCTTCGTTAATAATGGAGATATTGATGTTTTTCGCTATTTTTTTTTAAATATTTTTAAAACAGTCATATCTTTGTTAATAATGGAGATATTGATGTTTTTCGCTATTTTTTTTTTTAATATTTTTAAAACAGTCATATCTTCGTTAATAATGGAGATATTGATGTTTTTCGCTATTTTTTTTTTTAAATATTTTTAAAACAGTCATATCTTCGTTAATAATGGAGATATTGATGTTTTTCGCTATTTTTTTCTTAATATTTTTAAAACAGTCATATCTTCGTTAATAATGGAGATATTGATGTTTTTCGCTATTTTTTTTTTAATATTTTTAAAACAGTCATATCTTCGTTAATAATGGAGATATTGATGTTTTTCGCTATTTTTTTTTAATATTTTTAAAACAGTCATATCTTTGTTAATAATGGAGATATTGATGTTTTTCGCTATTTTTTTTTAATATTTTTAAAACAGTCATATCTTTGTTAATAATGGAGATATTGATGTTTTTCGCTATTTTTTTTTTAAATATTTTTAAAACAGTCATATCTTCGTTAATAATGGAGATATTGATGTTTTTCGCTATTTTTTTTTTAAATATTTTTAAAACAGTCATATCTTTGTTAATAATGGAGATATTGATGTTTTTCGCTATTTTTTTTTAAATATTTTTAAAACAGTCATATCTTCGTTAATAATGGAGATATTGATGTTTTTCGCTATTTTTTTTTAAATATTTTTAAAACAGTCATATCTTCGTTAATAATGGAGATATTGATGTTTTTCGCTATTTTTTTTTAAATATTTTTAAAACAGTCATATCTTCGTTAATAATGGAGATATTGATGTTTTTCGCTATTTTTTTTTAAATATTTTTAAAACAGTCATATCTTCGTTAATAATGGAGATATTGATGTTTTTCGCTATTTTTTTTTAAATATTTTTAAAACAGTCATATCTTCGTTAATAATGGAGATATTGATATATTTTGCTATCGAAGTGCTTAAAATATTTAGCACCATTTAATTGAACATTTTATGTGTAATCATTCCAGCTCCAAGAACCAGGCACACAGAAATCAGGTGGTGGTTTCTAAATATTACTAAAATAAACGTAGCATACTTTTACTGCATGCCAAAATCATTTTTCGGCACCTGGTAAAAGTATGCAATGAAAAATTTGGATCTTAAAATTACCTGCAATAAAAAGAAGGCAATTTATTTTGGTATTTGCTGAATTTTGGCCGTGAAAGTATGCTTTACTTTTATTTTGGCTAAACAGCAACTTGCTGCTAATTTCTGTTCGCCTGGTACTTGGGGCTGGAATTAAAATTTTTAAAACAGTCATATCTTTGTTAATAATGGAGATATTGATGTTTTTCGCTATTTTTTTTTAAATATTTTTAAAACAGTCATATCTTTGTTAATAATGGAGATATTGATGTTTTTCGCTATTTTTTTTTAAATATTTTTAAAACAGTCATATCTTCGTTAATAATGGAGATATTGATGTTTTTCGCTATTTTTTTTTAAATATTTTTAAAACAGTCATATCTTCGTTAATAATGGAGATATTGATGTTTTTCGCTATTTTTTTTTAAATATTTTTAAAACAGTCATATCTTCGTTAATAATGGAGATATTGATGTTTTTCGCTATTTTTTTTTTAAATATTTTTAAAACAGTCATATCTTTGTTAATAATGGAGATATTGATGTTTTTCGCTATTTTTTTTTTAATATTTTTAAAACAGTCATATCTTTGTTAATAATGGAGATATTGATGTTTTTCGCTTTTTTTTTTAAATATTTTTAAAACAGTCATATCTTTGTTAATAATGGAGATATTGATGTTTTTCGCTTTTTTTTTTAAATATTTTTAAAACAGTCATATCTTCGTTAATAATGGAGATATTGATGTTTTTCGCTATTTTTTTTTTAAATATTTTTAAAACAGTCATATCTTCGTTAATAATGGAGATATTGATGTTTTTCGCTATTTTTTTTTTAAATATTTTTAAAACAGTCATATCTTCGTTAATAATGGAGATATTGATGTTTTTCGCTATTTTTTTTTAAATATTTTTAAAACAGTCATATCTTCGTTAATAATGGAGATATTGATGTTTTTCGCTATTTTTTTTTAAATATTTTTAAAACAGTCATATCTTTGTTAATAATGGAGATATTGATGTTTTTCGCTATTTTTTTTTTAAATATTTTTAAAACAGTCATATCTTCGTTAATAATGGAGATATTGATGTTTTTCGCTATTTTTTTTTAAATATTTTTAAAACAGTCATATCTTCGTTAATAATGGAGATATTGATGTTTTTCGCTATTTTTTTTTAAATATTTTTAAAACAGTCATATCTTCGTTAATAATGGAGATATTGATATATTTTGCTATCGAAGTGCTTAAAATATTTAGCACCATTTAATTGAACATTTTATGTGTAATCATTCCAGCTCCAAGAACCAGGCACACAGAAATCAGGTGGTGGTTTCTAAATATTACTAAAATAAACGTAGCATACTTTTACTGCATGCCAAAATCATTTTTCGGCACCTGGTAAAAGTATGCAATGAAAAATTTGGATCTTAAAATTACCTGCAATAAAAAGAAGGCAATTTATTTTGGTATTTGCTGAATTTTGGCCGTGAAAGTATGCTTTACTTTTATTTTGGCTAAACAGCAACTTGCTGCTAATTTCTGTTCGCCTGGTACTTGGGGCTGGAATTAAAATTTTTAAAACAGTCATATCTTTGTTAATAATGGAGATATTGATGTTTTTCGCTATTTTTTTTTTAAATATTTTTAAAACAGTCATATCTTTGTTAATAATGGAGATATTGATGTTTTTCGCTTTTTTTTTTTTAAATATTTTTAAAACAGTCATATCTTCGTTAATAATGGAGATATTGATGTTTTTCGCTATTTTTTTTTTAATATTTTTAAAACAGTCATATCTTTGTTAATAATGGAGATATTGATGTTTTTCGCTATTTTTTTTTAAATATTTTTAAAACAGTCATATCTTTGTTAATAATGGAGATATTGATGTTTTTCGCTATTTTTTTTTAAATATTTTTAAAACAGTCATATCTTCGTTAATAATGGAGATATTGATGTTTTTCGCTATTTTTTTTTTAAATATTTTTAAAACAGTCATATCTTCGTTAATAATGGAGATATTGATGTTTTTCGCTATTTTTTTTTAAATATTTTTAAAACAGTCATATCTTCGTTAATAATGGAGATATTGATGTTTTTCGCTATTTTTTTTTAAATATTTTTAAAACAGTCATATCTTCGTTAATAATGGAGATATTGATGTTTTTCGCTATTTTTTTTTTAAATATTTTTAAAACAGTCATATCTTTGTTAATAATGGAGATATTGATGTTTTTCGCTATTTTTTTTTAAATATTTTTAAAACAGTCATATCTTCGTTAATAATGGAGATATTGATGTTTTTCGCTATTTTTTTTTAAATATTTTTAAAACAGTCATATCTTCGTTAATAATGGAGATATTGATGTTTTTCGCTATTTTTTTTTAAATATTTTTAAAACAGTCATATCTTCGTTAATAATGGAGATATTGATGTTTTTCGCTATTTTTTTTTAAATATTTTTAAAACAGTCATATCTTTGTTAATAATGGAGATATTGATATATTTTGCTATCGAAGTGCTTAAAATATTTAGCACCATTTAATTGAACATTTTATGTGTAATCATTCCAGCTCCAAGAACCAGGCACACAGAAATCAGGTGGTGGTTTCTAAATATTACTAAAATAAACGTAGCATACTTTTACTGCATGCCAAAATCATTTTTCGGCACCTGGTAAAAGTATGCAATGAAAAATTTGGATCTTAAAATTACCTGCAATAAAAAGAAGGCAATTTATTTTGGTATTTGCTGAATTTTGGCCGTGAAAGTATGCTTTACTTTTATTTTGGCTAAACAGCAACTTGCTGCTAATTTCTGTTCGCCTGGTACTTGGGGCTGGAATTAAAATTTTTAAAACAGTCATATCTTCGTTAATAATGGAGATATTGATGTTTTTCGCTATTTTTTTTTAAATATTTTTAAAACAGTCATATCTTTGTTAATAATGGAGATATTGATGTTTTTCGCTATTTTTTTTTAAATATTTTTAAAACAGTCATATCTTCGTTAATAATGGAGATATTGATGTTTTTCGCTATTTTTTTTTAAATATTTTTAAAACAGTCATATCTTTGTTAATAATGGAGATATTGATGTTTTTCGCTTTTTTTTTTAAATATTTTTAAAACAGTCATTTCTTCGTTAATAATGGAGATATTGATGTTTTTCGCTATTTTTTTTTTAAATTTTTAAAACAGTCATATCTTTGTTAATAATGGAGATATTGATGTTTTTCGCTTTTTTTTTTAAATATTTTTAAAACAGTCATATCTTCGTTAATAATGGAGATATTGATGTTTTTCGCTATTTTTTTTTAAATATTTTTAAAACAGTCATATCTTCGTTAATAATGGAGATATTGATGTTTTTCGCTATTTTTTTTTAAATATTTTTAAAACAGTCATATCTTCGTTAATAATGGAGATATTGATGTTTTTCGCTATTTTTTTTTAAATATTTTTAAAACAGTCATATCTTCGTTAATAATGGAGATATTGATGTTTTTCGCTATTTTTTTTTAAATATTTTTAAAACAGTCATATCTTCGTTAATAATGGAGATATTGATGTTTTTCGCTATTTTTTTTTAAATATTTTTAAAACAGTCATATCTTTGTTAATAATGGAGATATTGATGTTTTTCGCTATTTTTTTTTAAATATTTTTAAAACAGTCATATCTTCGTTAATAATGGAGATATTGATGTTTTTCGCTATTTTTTTTTAAATATTTTTAAAACAGTCATATCTTCGTTAATAATGGAGATATTGATGTTTTTCGCTATTTTTTTTTTAAATATTTTTAAAACAGTCATATCTTCGTTAATAATGGAGATATTGATGTTTTTCGCTATTTTTTTTTAAATATTTTTAAAACAGTCATATCTTCGTTAATAATGGAGATATTGATGTTTTTCGCTATTTTTTTTTAAATATTTTTAAAACAGTCATATCTTCGTTAATAATGGAGATATTGATGTTTTTCGCTATTTTTTTTTAAATATTTTTAAAACAGTCATATCTTCGTTAATAATGGAGATATTGATGTTTTTCGCTATTTTTTTTTAAATATTTTTAAAACAGTCATATCTTCGTTAATAATGGAGATATTGATGTTTTTCGCTATTTTTTTTTAAATATTTTTAAAACAGTCATATCTTCGTTAATAATGGAGATATTGATGTTTTTCGCTATTTTTTTTTTAAATATTTTTAAAACAGTCATATCTTCGTTAATAATGGAGATATTGATGTTTTTCGCTATTTTTTTTTAAATATTTTTAAAACAGTCATATCTTTGTTAATAATGGAGATATTGATATATTTTGCTATCGAAGTGCTTAAAATATTTAGCACCATTTAATTGAACATTTTATGTGTAATCATTCCAGCTCCAAGAACCAGGCACACAGAAATCAGGTGGTGGTTTCTAAATATTACTAAAATAAACGTAGCATACTTTTACTGCATGCCAAAATCATTTTTCGGCACCTGGTAAAAGTATGCAATGAAAAATTTGGATCTTAAAATTACCTGCAATAAAAAGAAGGCAATTTATTTTGGTATTTGCTGAATTTTGGCCGTGAAAGTATGCTTTACTTTTATTTTGGCTAAACAGCAACTTGCTGCTAATTTCTGTTCGCCTGGTACTTGGGGCTGGAATTAAAATTTTTAAAACAGTCATATCTTCGTTAATAATGGAGATATTGATGTTTTTCGCTATTTTTTTTTAAATATTTTTAAAACAGTCATATCTTTGTTAATAATGGAGATATTGATGTTTTTCGCTATTTTTTTTTAAATATTTTTAAAACAGTCATATCTTTGTTAATAATGGAGATATTGATATATTTTGCTATCGAAGTGCTTAAAATATTTAGCACCATTTAATTGAACATTTTATGTGTAATCATTCCAGCTCCAAGAACCAGGCACACAGAAATCAGGTGGTGGTTTCTAAATATTACTAAAATAAACGTAGCATACTTTTACTGCATGCCAAAATCATTTTTCGGCACCTGGTAAAAGTATGCAATGAAAAATTTGGATCTTAAAATTACCTGCAATAAAAAGAAGGCAATTTATTTTGGTATTTGCTGAATTTTGGCCGTGAAAGTATGCTTTACTTTTATATTGGCTAAACAGCAACTTGCTGCTAATTTCTGTTCGCCTGGTACTTGGGGCTGGAATTAAAATTTTTAAAACAGTCATATCTTTGTTAATAATGGAGATATTGATGTTTTTCGCTATTTTTTTTTTAAATATTTTTAAAACAGTCATATCTTCGTTAATAATGGAGATATTGATGTTTTTCGCTTTTTTTTTTAAATATTTTTAAAACAGTCATATCTTTGTTAATAATGGAGATATTGATGTTTTTCGCTTTTTTTTTTAATTTTTAAAACAGTCATATCTTTGTTAATAATGGAGATATTGATGTTTTTCGCTTTTTTTTTAAATATTTTTAAAACAGTCATTTCTTCGTTAATAATGGAGATATTGATGTTTTTCGCTATTTTTTTTTTAAATTTTTAAAACAGTCATATCTTGTTAATAATGGAGATATTAATGTTTTTCGCTTTTTTTTTAAATATTTTTAAAACAGTCATATCTTCGTTAATAATGGAGATATTGATGTTTTTCGCTATTTTTTTTTAAATATTTTTAAAACAGTCATATCTTTGTTAATAATGGAGATATTGATGTTTTTCGCTATTTTTTTTTAAATATTTTTAAAACAGTCATATCTTCGTTAATAATGGAGATATTGATGTTTTTCGCTATTTTTTTTTTAAATATTTTTAAAACAGTCATATCTTTGTTAATAATGGAGATATTGATGTTTTTCGCTATTTTTTTTTAAATATTTTTAAAACAGTCATATCTTCGTTAATAATGGAGATATTGATGTTTTTCGCTATTTTTTTTTAAATATTTTTAAAACAGTCATATCTTTGTTAATAATGGAGATATTGATGTTTTTCGCTATTTTTTTTTAAATATTTTTAAAACAGTCATATCTTTGTTAATAATGGAGATATTGATGTTTTTCGCTATTTTTTTTTAAATATTTTTAAAACAGTCATATCTTCGTTAATAATGGAGATATTGATGTTTTTCGCTATTTTTTTTTAAATATTTTTAAAACAGTCATATCTTCGTTAATAATGGAGATATTGATGTTTTTCGCTATTTTTTTTTTAAATATTTTTAAAACAGTCATATCTTCGTTAATAATGGAGATATTGATGTTTTTCGCTATTTTTTTTTAAATATTTTTAAAACAGTCATATCTTCGTTAATAATGGAGATATTGATGTTTTTCGCTATTTTTTTTTAAATATTTTTAAAACAGTCATATCTTTGTTAATAATGGAGATATTGATGTTTTTCGCTATTTTTTTTTAAATATTTTTAAAACAGTCATATCTTCGTTAATAATGGAGATATTGATGTTTTTCGCTATTTTTTTTTAAATATTTTTAAAACAGTCATATCTTCGTTAATAATGGAGATATTGATGTTTTTCGCTATTTTTTTTTAAATATTTTTAAAACAGTCATATCTTCGTTAATAATGGAGATATTGATGTTTTTCGCTATTTTTTTTTAAATATTTTTAAAACAGTCATATCTTTGTTAATAATGGAGATATTGATATATTTTGCTATCGAAGTGCTTAAAATATTTAGCACCATTTAATTGAACATTTTATGTGTAATCATTCCAGCTCCAAGAACCAGGCACACAGAAATCAGGTGGTGGTTTCTAAATATTACTAAAATAAACGTAGCATACTTTTACTGCATGCCAAAATCATTTTTCGGCACCTGGTAAAAGTATGCAATGAAAAATTTGGATCTTAAAATTACCTGCAATAAAAAGAAGGCAATTTATTTTGGTATTTGCTG
>JAWNLJ010000148.1:0-54534 GCA_035042365.1 Drosophila dives | reverse complement strand
GAGAGAGGAACAAGTCCTGACCCGTTTGAAGAAAAATTTATATACCGTCTCAATGATATGTTAGCTTCCGGTGCCAGCTTCGCAAGAGCTCTGTGAAGCCTTGCACCTTCACTGGTGCTTATAATGCTTTCACAGAAGTTCCTGTAGTTTGTCCGTTTGGCGCAGGTATTAACCTTGCTCCAACTTTCTTTTTGAGCCCGCTTACCGGGATGTTCCCAAAGCGGAAGCTGACTTGGTGACCGCGCTCTACTATCGCGTCTCTGGATAGCTCATCTATCCCTATCACCAGAAGGGCTCCTCCACCCTAATTTTTCCTTCCATGTGTCTACCTCTATCCCATTCTGGCTTCTTAGCAAAGCCAGTAGGGATTCGGATTCTGGCTTCTTAGCAAAGCCAGTAGGGATTCGGAGGTTCTATCCTCACTTCTTGGACAGTAAATTGTGATACAGTGGGGTGATGGTATTTCATCGCCCACTTTGCAGTCGAGGGGTACGCCCATCCACGTGTGGAGTGTCGACGCAGATGTTTTCAGCCAATTTGCTGAGTTCTCATCGAAGCATTCTACGACCAGAAATCCGGCCCGAAAATGATTGCCCGCAAATGCGATCGATTTATCCCATCGGTACGCAATGAGCTCATCAATGATTGCCTCTTCCAACTTGGAGAGCTCTCCATGATTGAGCAGTACCTTTGGGTATTCCGCCAGTAGGACAGCCACCTTCAACTTCTTTGTCATATCTGCATATGACATTCGCGGTGCGGTGGATGTATTCGGGGTGGGCCTCATGGCGGTCCCCGTGATGTGCACGGATGTGAGCCCCGGTCTGCCGTGGTATTTCCCACCCGGCACACTCTCTTAGGAGTGGCCACCGGAGGCGTTAGGGTACTGTTGTGTCTTTTGACAGCTGGTGCTGCTACTGCTTGTTCCCTCGGCTCCTTTGCCTTCTTTAAGGCTTCCTCTGGAGAAAGTCCTTGCTGGAGGTATCTTAAATACCACTTGACCCTAGAGCCGCATAAGTTGCGACGGTTCGGATCATCCAGCTCACCGGGTTCTCCTCTTGGTGGTAGGAGATTTCCCCTCCGTTTTGCTCTCTGATTCATTGCTGATTGTGATGGTCCGACCACCACACTCTCTCGCATTGAAGTTGTGGCACGCTGTGCTTGCGGTACTCTCCTATATGGTGCTGGAGTAGCACGTTGTGGAGGATGGTCTACCACATTAGATGACCTCACCCGCTCAATGGGTCGGTCTTCTAGGTGTCTTGCGACATGCTCCGCGGGAAGATTCCGCGGTATATTTAAATTTTTTGGACACGACATACAAAAAGTCATTTATGCTCAAAAAAAATATATAAGTAAATGATTCTAAATTCGTTGCTGTTGCTCCAAAACAGCGTATAAGTACATTGCTAATTAATACAACCGCTTGATGGGGTATTAATTCATTTAAAATATCAATATTTTATTTATGGCTCTACGACCAATTGAAATTCAAGTAGTAGTGGATCTTAAAATATAATTACGTTACATTATCTGAGAAATATCGCTTACATTAAATTAACCTATAAATCACCGCGTATGTTTATGTCCTTACAAACATACAACATAGAATCTTTCTGACTCTTCACAGTAACGATCACTATTTCATAAGTAATTATTTATTTCTAAAGTTTTACGCAGCTATATTTAATATAAAAAAGCACTGCCTTACGGCCACACAGGTAAACCCAGCGAATAATTCAAGTAATAAGAAGCAGTTATTCGTTCTGCAGCAACGCGATCCTATTCGTACCCCTATTTCCTCACCTTGTGGATTCAAAAGGTTAAAAGTAAAACAGCTAAAGGACAGACTAAAAAGTCTACGAAACCAAAACAGCTTTCCTTGTGCAAGTCACAAAATATATAGTGAAAAAAAACAAGTTTTTTCTTTACCGAAAAATCATGGTAATTATTCGCCCCAAAAGCAAATTCTGGAGAAAAAGAATTGTGCCCCACTACAATAACCCAAATTTTATCAAAACCGTAAGAAACAGAACATTTTTTGTCGAAAATATATTCTTAAATTATTCTATTATTCTACCAGCAGGCACAGCATGTGCTGTATGGATTAATATGCGAGTGAAAGAGATGTTTTTGTGTGTATTCTGCAGAACGCCGTTAACTACGATTTCGGTTACGTATGTATGTATGTATATATACCGTAAGACATTTAGAATTCGGGTTTGTGAATACAAATATCAGTTGTGACGAGCCATATAGCCATGAATTAACAATATATATGTATGTGTATATTTATATATATATGGATACGATGTTCTCATTTGTTTGCAGTAAATGCAGTATATGCGCTCTTCACAATAACTATCTGTCCGACCGAAATCCGGCATAAATATATATCTAAAAATCAAATGTACTACTTCTTTCTTAGGGATACGTATTCTATTTCACCCTTAATTTTGTTTACTTCCCAACTGAATAAATGGGAATCATATTTAGAATATAATATATATTGTCAGAGGAGGGCACTATAAAAAGGGAAAGAAGTAAACACACAAGTAAGAGAAAAGAGTGTGGAAAAAGTACGTGCGAAGTACCTTATAAACGTGGGATATGTGTTAACACTTTTTTAAAGGTGTCTTACGAGTTCTATTGTCTGACAAAGAAATAATTATTTCTCCACTGGTCGTTGAACCGATCCTCAAAAATCAAATCAAGTACATGCACACCAGAGTGCCCCTCTGTGCTGCAAATGGATCTTCCACTGGAAGCACATATGTTACAGGTTACACGCCTAGCACACTCAAGTGCTGAGTGATCCTCCACCTGATGCCAACCTGGAATAAAAAAGTAGTCAATCATAATTCTATACTTTTCGATAATAAATATCTTATAAGTGATTCAAAATCTTAAATTTATTAATCCGTCACGGGAATCACATAAATTGTGTTCAATAATCCAACAATATAAATCAAAATTAGTAAAGCACTTTCTGTTGTAAAAATCTTTAGATTTTTACTACTGACCTGCACACTATTCCATAGTAATTATTATTATTATTATATCATTATAATTAAGGCCCATGTCCCATCCTATTAGTCAAGTTTGGATCGTTTTGCTCCGTTAGGTATAGTCATCTTATTAACTTTTGGTGATCTATGTCATGACTTCCCTCCTATGATACGACATGTGTAAAGCGCTCTGGACGAAATATACTAAATACTGGAAATAACCACCAATAACAATCAAAAACGTAAAAATTGTTAGCAGTAAAACAATGCATTTTATCGCAGGAATAAAAACAGAAGATTATAAATTATAAATCAGACCAACACGAATGATCACAATAGTAAACGATGCAGCGGGCTGCCTAAAGCTCCCTTGAGCGAATTAATTTTATTTGTTTAAAATTAAAATAAAAATAATTTATTTGTTTAAATGGAAAAAAATAGGTACCATAAAAAAAATATATATTTAAATCATACATTATTTCGGTGTACCATGGATGAATATACAGACATTCATTTGAGTTTGTTTTTTAAGTAGTTTTCATAAAAATCGGTTCCACTTAACTGACTAGTTTTATTTTCAAAAAATTAAAATAATATTTTGACGTATTAGGCGTGTATATAACTTTATTATAATTAATAACACAACATGAGTTTTTTTAAATTGAGATTTAAAGCCACAAATAAATCTTCTCAAAACTAGAGTAGAGTCCGACAGGACTCCGAGCCCAACTAGGGTGATTGGTGAGCTATAAGCTCAAAAGGGGCACAATAGATTTAATAGGTCGCAGTGCACAAGACCCCAATTTAATAATAATGTTAGGGTCACCAAATTTTTGAAGTAAATATATCTATATATCCAGAAAATTAATAGCTACATTTACCAAAATTGGAAGGTAGATTACTGAGATGTGATTTTATCGTTTCTGAGAGAGAGTGGTCTGCTCCAAAATGTGTTTTCCAAACCTTTGGATTGGGTGTGTTTGAAAATGTATTTTCCGAGCTTTGAAGGAGTTACCAGCAAGTTACATTTCTATATGTGGATTTACCAATACTACTGGCTATACGTTTTTTAATCTGTTCTTAAAGGCAGTTTTCAGTAACATCTTTACAAAATTTGACCGCCCTATCTCACAAATTTAAAATTTTCATAGGCGGGTTACACAAAGGAGACCTAAGAGGGCGTGGCTGTAGGGAGATATGGAGATGTGATTTTATCATTTTGTGTACATAGATTTTTACAAATTGCACTTAAAATAATGTTAATATTTAAATTGGACTGCCATTAAGTTTTTTTTTTATATTAAGCAACGTAAGGCTTGAAATTCAACCTTGTAAATAATTAAAATATTTTATAATGCTGCTGCTGTAAATATAATAATTTAAATATTTTTTTTTTTTTAGCAATTTTGACGAAGTTTCAAAAGATTTTACTCTTGGGCTAATAATGAACCTAGACTTTCAAGCATTTTCTGAAGATATACAGGATATTTCTAATTTAGCAACTATGGAACTTCAAATTGAAGATGGAATAAATAATATTATAGCTATATGGAAACAACAAAACTTTCAGATGACACATACTCGAGATGGAAATTACAGAATTAAAAATGTTGACGAATGTTTTCAACTTCTTGAAGAGCATGCTGTTCAGATATCGGCTATGAAAGCCACACGTTTTGTAGAGCCTTTTATAAATATTGTTGATTATTGGGAAAAAAAATTATCTTATGTCAGCGAAACCCTTGAAAAGGCACTTTCAGTGCAACGCCTTTGGCTCTATTTAGAAAATATATTTCAAGGGGATGATATCCGAAAGCAACTTCCCCAAGAGGAAAAGCGGTTTATTGCTATTACAGAAGAATTTCAAATTATAACAGCTAAAATGTTTCAGGCCAATACAGCTGTAAACGCGACCCACCTTAGACCAGCCCCGTTCGTTCTAAGTCGCTTTACTCGCATGGATAAACATTTGGAATTGATTCAACGCGCCTTAGAAATTTATTTGGAAGCCAAACGTCAGCTTTTTGGTCGATTTTATTTTATTTCAAATGATGACCTCTTAGAAATACTAGGGAATGCTAAGCGTCCTGATCTTGTACAAGCTCACCTTAAAAAACTTTTTGACAATCTTAACAAACTGGAATTAAAAAGGGACGTTAAGGCATTGAACCGTTGGCAGGCTACTGCAATGTATTCAGATGATGGCGAATGTGTGGATTTCTTACAGGTTTTATTTATTGAAGGACCTTCAGAACGTTGGCTAAATCAGGTTAAAGATTCTATGATTGCAGTTATGAAAAAACAGTTAAAATTAGCAAGGGCTTCATTAAAAAAGCTAATTGGTAATCGTGAAAAATGGATATCTCTCTTTCCTGGCCAAATGGTCCTAACAATGGCACAAATACAGTTTACAACGGATTGTACGCGCAGTCTAATACATTGTAAAATGGTTGACCAAAAGAAACCACTTCGAAAACTTAAAAGAAAACAAATTAAAGTGCTCTCCAAGATATCTGAAATAAGTCGAAAGGACTTATCAAAAATTATGCGTCTTAAAGTAAATTCGCTCATCACATTGGAGTTACACGGTAGAGACGTTCTCGATCGCATGTACAAGTCTAACTGCAAGGACATTGGTCACTTTGAGTGGTTTTCACAGTTACGTTTCTATTGGCATCGTGAATCAGAGATGTGTGTAATTAGACAGACAAATACAGAACAGTGGTATGGGTATGAATACAGTGGTAATTCTGGAAGGTTGGTTATAACACCATTGACTGATCGGTGTTATATTACATTAACTACTGCTCTTCATTTACACCGCGGGGGAAGTCCAAAAGGACCTGCTGGTACAGGAAAGACTGAGACGGTAAAAGATCTTGGCAAAGCAATAGGATTATGGGTAATAGTAACAAATTGCTCAGAAGGTTTGGATTATAAGAGTATCGCAAAAAATTTCTCTGGTCTTGCGCAGAGTGGATGTTGGGGTTGCTTTGATGAATTTAACAGAATTAATATAGAAGTTCTTTCTGTTGTGGCTCAACAGATAATGTCAATTATGGCAGCTCTATCGGCTAAAGTGAAGGAATTTATTTTTGAAGGTCAAACAATAAAATTAGTAAGTACAGTGGGACTATTCATAACCATGAATCCTGGCTATGCTGGACGCACTGAATTGCCTGATAACTTAAAGTCGATGTTTCGGCCAATTTCAATGATGGTACCTGATAATATTATTATTGCAGAGAATTTGCTTTTTTCAGATGGGTTCACCAATACAAAGAATCTTGCTAGAAAGCTATTTACTCTTTACGAATTAGCCAAGCAACAACTCTCAAAGCAGTACCACTATGACTTTGGCTTGCGTTCCATGGTTGCGTTGCTGCGATATGCCGGGCGCAAGCGTAGACAGCTTCCAAATACGAGCGAGGAGGAGATTGTCTATCTTGCTATGAAAGATATGAACGTTGCACGATTTACAGCTGCTGACTTACCGCTGTTTAATGGAATAATGTGTGATATATTTCCAGGAACTAGGATTCCACAAATTGATTATAGTGATTTTAATGTTGCTTTGCTTGAAGAATTTAGAGATAATGGCCTTACAGCTATTTCAAATGCAGTAAAAAAGATTGTTGAACTATTTGAAACTAAGAATTCCAGGCATTCAGTCATGATAATAGGCGAAACGGGAACAGCCAAAACCGTTACCTGGCAAATATTACAGGCAGTACATTGTCGAATGAATGCGCAACGCTCCCCAGGGTGGGAATCCGTTACGGTATACCCAGTCAACCCTAAGTCTCTGAATTTAACTGAGTTGTACGGGGAGTACAATTTAAGTACAGGGGAGTGGCTTGATGGGGTTCTCAGCTCCATAATGCGCAATATTTGTGCAGATGAGGATTCAATGCAGAAATGGTTGCTGTTCGACGGACCTGTCGATGCTGTATGGATTGAAAATATGAACTCTGTAATGGACGACAATAAGTTACTTACTCTAATAAATAGTGAACGTATTTCAATGCCACCGCAGGTGTCCTTACTATTTGAAGTGGGTGACTTGGCTGTTGCATCTCCGGCAACTGTGTCGCGCTGCGGGATGGTATATAACGATTACAACGATTGGGGTTGGAGACCATATGTAGACGCATGGCTACAGAAACTAAAGGTTAAGGCTTATGCGGAGCATTTACGTATTTATTTTGAAATAATTTTACCTAATTTACTTGAGTATAAGCACGCCAACTGCAATGAACCGGTAAAGACAAATGAGTTAAGCGGAGTGATGTCTTTGTGCAAATTATTAGACGGGTTTGGTACAAAGGATAATGGTATTAACCTTCTCAACTCCGAACAATTAGAAGAAATGACAAAACTTTGGTTTCTGTTTGCTATAGTATGGTCGGTTTGTGCAAGTGTTGACGAAGACAGTCGGTTAAAGCTTGACGCTTACATTCGTGAATTAGAAAGCTGCTTTCCAATAAGATATACGGTTTATGATTACTACGTAGATCCAATCAGTCGTTCTTTTGTTCCTTGGGTTAATAAGCTATCAGGCACATGGCGATATGATGAAAGGTTTGTTACATTTTGCATCATGTAATATGTTTAATATCTTAGTTTTCTTACCTTAGCTCCCCCTTTTATAAGATAATTGTTCCGACGGGCGACACTATACGTTACGAATATATTGTATCAAAGCTCCTGATTAAAGAATATCCAGTGTTATTAGTTGGGAATGTTGGTACTGGAAAATCATCAACTGCATCTAACGTAATGGAAGCCTGTGATAAAAATAAGTTTTGCGTTCTGTGTGTTAGCATTTCAGCGCAGACGACAGCAGCTGGGCTACAGGCTACCATTGAAAACCGTACCGAAAAACGCACAAAAACACAGTTTGTACCACTTGGTGGAAAAAGAATGATATGTTTTTTGGATGACTTTAACATGCCAGCTAAAGAAACTTATGGATCACAGCCGCCACTGGAGCTAATACGACAATGGATAGATTATAAATTCTGGTTTAACCGTATGACTCAGCAAAAAATATACGTTTTAAATACTTTGCTAATGGCAGCAATGGGAACGCCTGGGGGTGGACGACAAATAATCTCTCCACGGATTCAAAGCCGGTTTGTTGTCCTAAATATAACATTTCCAACTCATGAAACAATTACATGTATATTTGGTAAAATGCTGAAGCAAAAACTGGAAGGATTCACAAACGATGTGCGCGAAATGTGGTTGCTTTTAACACAGTCGACAATATATATATACACTGCTATTATTGGCAAAATGCTACCAACTCCCAATAAATCGCATTATATATTTAATCTTCGAGATATATCAAAAGTATTTCAGGGATTACTGAGAGGCTCTCCAGAACTTCAAACTACAAGATCGCTATTTCTCCGACTTTGGATTCATGAGTGTTTTAGAGTATTTTGTGATCGGCTCATTGACGACTTAGATCAAGATTGGTTTCTTACTACAATCAATGAAACGCTTGGACAATTTTATGAGACAACCTTTCACAGTCTCTGCCCGTCAAAAAATGCTCCTCTATTCGGTGAATTTGTAAATTCTCACGGATTCTACGAAGACTTAAAGTTGGATACGTTGCGCACATATCTGGTAAATCAAGTAGAGGAATATAATATTTCTCCTGGTATGGCACGCATGAATGTGGTTTTTTTTAAAGAAGCTATTGAACATATAGTTCGAATAACTCGTGTTTTGTCTCAACCACGTGGTCACATACTAAACATTGGTATAGGAGGATCTGGTCGTCAAGTACTTGCCAAATTAGCTGCATTTATTTTAGAAATGGGAATCTTTCAAGTAGAAATTTCAAAAAAATACAAAGTCTTTGACTTACGTGAAGACTTGAAAGCATTATACAAGCTAACTGGAATAAAGCAAAAATTAACCACATTCATTTTCAGCAGCGAACAAGTAGCTGAATTTGCATTCTTAGAAATAATAAACAATATGCTATGTAGTGGTGAAATAAGCCTATTCAAATCTTCCGAATTTGATGAACTGAAGACCGACTTAGAGCGGTCAGCAAAAAAAGCGGGGATCGATTTCAATACTGAAGCCTTGTACACTTTTTTTATGTTAAATGTTAGGGATTTTATGCACATTTCTCTTTGCTTCAGCCCTATCGGCGAAAATTTCCGAAATTACATTCGTCAGTATCCAGCAATATTAAGTTCAACAACACCCAACTGGTTTAGACATTGGCCTCAAGAAGCATTATTGGAAGTCGCTTGTCATTTTTTAAAAGGATTTGAACTTAACATCGCGGTACCGAGAAAGGATGATAAGAAAGATCGGGATAGCTTAGTCGAGTCTACGGAAAAAATTCTTCATCGCGATATTCCACATGCATTTTCAATTATTCATTCTAGTGTTACAAAAATATCAGAGGAAATGTTAATAGAGGTAAAACGATATAATTATGTTACTTCGCCAAATTATTTAGAAATGGTTAGTGGGTTTAAAAGTCTTCTTGAAAGAAAACGTTTAGAGGTATCGTCAGCTGCTAATCGTTTACGAAATGGATTATCTAAAATAGCGGAGACTCAAGAAAAGGTCTCTTTGATGTCAGAGGAATTAAAGATCAGTTCCGAGCAAGTAAAACTACTTGCATTGGAATGTGAAGAATTTATTGCTATGATTGAAATTCAGAAAACCGAAGCGACTGATCAAAAAAAAATCGTTGATGCAGAGGCTATAATAATACGACGTGAAGAAGAAATATGTTTAAACTTAGCTGAAACGGCTCGCGCAGACTTGGAAGTTGTGCTTCCTATGATAGATGCCGCTGTGAAAGCATTGGACGCGCTAAATAAGAAAGACATCGCTGAAGTAAAGTCATATGGTCGTCCACCTATGAAAATTGAAAAGGTAATGGAAGCTGTCTTAATTCTTATAGGAAAAGAACCCACGTGGGAGAATGCGAAAAAGGTGCTTAGTGAGTCAACATTTCTCAATGATTTAAAAAATTTTGATCGTGATCATATTTCAGAAAAAACACTAAAGCGAATAGCTATGTATACAAAAAATCCCGAACTGGAACCTGATAAAGTGGCTCTTGTATCAGTTGCATGTAAGTCTTTAATGCTATGGATTATGGCAATTGAGAATTATGGTAAAGTATACCGTATTGTTGCACCGAAACGAGAAAAATTAGAAAACGCTTTGAGATCGCTAGAGGAAAAACAAGCAGCTTTGGCTGCAGCACAAAAAAAACTTGAAGAACTACAAACAGTCATTGAGAAACTTTATCGACAGTTGAATGAAAAGACTGAGTTGCTTAATAGTTTACGTACAAGGGAAGAACGTCTTCGAAAACAACTGGAACGTGCCATTATTTTAGTCGAATCTCTTTCAGGGGAGCGGGAGCGTTGGATAGAAACTGTGGCTCAATTGGACTTTACATTTGAGAAACTACCTGGAGACTGTATCTTATCTATTGCATTTGTAACTTACTTGGGAGTTTTTGATACAAAATACCGTGAAAAGCTTTTGAAAAAGTGGAGACAGCTAATTAAGGATTTACTTATACCAGCAACTCCTGAACTAAAAATTACTGTATTTCTTTGCAACGCCGTTACTATCAGAGAATGGAACATTCAAGGACTTCCTGCTGATGATTTAAGCACAGAAAACGGAGTAGTTTTAACTCAGAGTAGTAGATGGCCGTTGATTATCGATCCGCAAATGCAAGCAAATAATTGGATTGTGAATATGGAGAAAATTAATCAGCTTATTATTATTGATTTGGGTATGACTGATTATCTACAGAAAATAGAACACTCTATTAAGGAAGGATTTCCTGTAATATTGCAAAATATTGGAGAAGTTGTAGACCAGGCTATATATCCAATTCTGCGCCGAAGCTTTACAATACAAGCTGGAGAAAAGATTTTAAGGTTTAACGACAAGTATATATCTTATAACGAAAAATTTCGATTTTATATAACAACTAAGATTTCAAATCCCCACTATTCACCGGAAGTATCATCAAAAATGACAATTGTAAATTTTGCTCTTAAGCAGGATGGGCTGGAAGCTCAGTTGCTAGCTTGTATTGTACGGAAGGAAAAACCAGCTCTTGAAGAACAGAAGGATGATCTTGTGACAACAATTGCAAGAAACAAACGAGCACTTGTTGATCTTGATAGTGAGATTCTACGTTTATTGAATGAAAGTGGAGGATCACTTCTTGAAGATGATAAACTATTTACTACTTTGCAGAAATCACGTCAAACATCTGGTCTTGTAAAGGAATCCTTAAGTACTGCAGAGATTACAGAAATTGAAATCGATTCAGCACGTCAAGAATACAAGCCCGCATCGGTGCGTGCTGCTATTTTATTTTTTGTCCTTAATGATATGTCAAAGATAGATCCTATGTATGTGTTTTCATTGGCTGCTTATATTTTGCTTTTTAGTCAATCTATTGAGCGAAGCCCACGGAATCAGCTAGTGCATGAGCGTATTCATAATATCTGCGAATATCATACATATGCAGTGTACAAAAATACTTGTCGCGGCCTCTTTGAAAGACACAAGCTTCTCCTTTCAATACACATGACTGCAAAAATATTATCAAATGCTGGAAAGTTAGTAGAGGAAGAATATGACTTTATATTAAGGGGCGGAATTGTCCTCGACAAGCAAGAACAAGCTCCCAATCCTGCTAAATGTAAGTCCTTGTAAATCTTAAATTAATTTAACTCAGTGAATATAAAGATTGCTAATGTGTATGATAAAGTCAATTAAAAAATTATTATGTTAAAAAAGTCAAATACTCATCACAGTGGTGGCATACGTTTCGCAGGTGGCTAGAAAACTGATCAAATTGACAATCGCAAATTGTTAAAGCCATTTATCTCCCTTAATTAAAAGATAAAATACCCCAGTTTGATTGATAATTACAAAAATCTATGACTTATATATCGTGATATAATTTATACAAGGTAACCTAACTTGTAAGGTATATTAAAAAAAAACTCCACCATCACTTTATACGCCCACTCTAACTCGCCCACACGCCTAAAATTTCCAAATACGTATATTAAATATTGAATATAACTTGGAGGGTAAATTTCGACGAACTTCCATTATGTTGGCTATAACAGTCAAACACTAACATTGGATTAGCTGTAATCAGGCTTTTATATTTTTTTGCTGTTAATCTTCTACTAAATAAAACCATTTACCAATTTTTTTTAAATTCGATATCTTACAAACTAAATACCAAATTTTGCTTTAATATATTATAATATTGACGCAGTAGATAAAGTAAATTAAAAAGCATTAGACTGGGTGTCATAAGCTCTAAATTATAAGTTAACGCATAAACGTCTCTACGTCCAAATCATTCGAAATAGGAATGCAAATAACTCGACGATCAGGAACCAACTGGGATCGATCTCAAACGCAGCACATTGGAATCTTGAACCTAGGTGAGAAACATACATCCTTGCCAAGCTAACATTGCGGCCGTAGGCGGTATTCGACAAAGAGCTAAGCGAAACAAACGATGAAGAGAGTGCGACAAGTGAATCCTGGCCCATGTTAGTAACAGATTATTGAGTAGATTCCAAGTAGACTGCTAATCCAATTGTACCCATAAATATTGTGGTCGTCGACATTTTGCCACGTCTTCTTACTATCGCTGCTTTTGATAAAGGAAACAAAAGTTATACGTGCAAAAATTACGTTTACTGATTATATATGCAGATTAGTTTTTTTTTTAGCGCTATTGTATGTTGCGCGGGTGTATATTTTATTTTCTAGTAATTAATGTTGTTAGAAAAAAAGGGAAAAAATCAATACTTATGATGCAGCGCAAAATGAGATTACTAGAAACCATCTCTTAAACTTTTTTCAGTCACGCCCACAATAGTAAAATGGTGCAACTAAATCTGTGAGATGAAAAGTTCAGCAAAAGAACAAGCCCTTTAACGCATTTACGTCGCAACAAAGGAAACATATTTCCAAAAGTATTGCATGTAAAATTTTAATTTGCAGCACAGTCGTAAATAAAGTAAGAAGTATAATATTCCAATTGTTGAAATTAAAATGATATCGACGAGAAGATGAAAAAAAGTGTTCTTGCTGTATGATAGGTATTTGGTCGGGATTCTTATAGCTTTACGCGCTACTTGCTAGCTGTAAGCTAATTAAAATATATCGCGTGCGTCTGCAGTTCAATCAAAATCAGTAAGAGAGGAAAATGAATTGGGTCGATAAATAAATGTAATATCGAGAGCTGTCGTTTCTCTAGCTGCGCAGATGTAATTAAGACATCCAACATCTCCGACCCCATAAAGTATGTATATTGTTGATCAGAGTCAACGGTCGATATAGCGATGTCTTTTAATTTATACAAAGCATACAGATCGGATAACAAATAAATGTTACAAATAATTTCTTGGCCGGCTTGCAAACAGGCTCACTGTACTATAATATAGTGCTCTATAGTAATAAGTATACATGTAATACGGAATGTATCACATATTATATTGGATTTCTGCAATATCCGTCATGCTGTGGGTCTATCCATCGGTATGTCTGACCGGTTGTATGATATATACTTGAAACTTGGATTATATATTGGTCTACGTCCGCGAAAGACAAAGTCTTAAAATTGAAGTGCTACGTCCAGTAGGGAGCAATGAAACCTATAAAATCGATATTAGAAAATTGATAAAGCCTCATCTCTCACAATTTTAAGGCTGCAGTCACCAAACTTAGTTTATAGATTGTTGTTCAAAGATCGGCATATGCCACACAAACGTCCGCTGTACCCTGATCGTAAAAATGTTAATTTGCTAAATTTTTCGGTTATTACTTGCTAAAATCGTTTATGATATTAGCCTATCCCATTTATAGGTTGTATAAGGTTGTACCAGGAGGGGAATTTCATCAGAAAGAAGGTGGGCATCTTTATGGCTCAGGATGTGTCTACTCCCAACTTCTTCTGCTGACATCGTTGAAAGTGTAGCTTTCTGTTGGAGCCTTATGGTGGTGGAGTTGAGTGAGCTCGATTAGGGCTTCCAGGGCCATTGTACGGCAGGTGCGCATTGCCCCTGTCATGCTTACACTGTATTTTTTTTTGCAATTGCTATGTTACAGAGTGCTTCTTCATATTTGCCTCTTGCTATTATTACAATGCCGTCTTGACATTGAATGCCTCTGGTTGAAAGTCTATTAAGTAGTTCATAAACTAACAAACTCCAGAGCACTGGAGACAATACTCCCCTTGGAGACAGCCTTTAGTGGTTAAGACTGTTCCTGTGCTATCATGTGTTGATTCTGTGGCCTGTTTGTAGTTGGGTCCAGGCCTCTCCCTGAGAGAGTGGCCTTAATCGCGATGTGTTGTCAACCGCGCCTTCTATGTCTAAAAAGACGAACATTACTACTTCTTTGTTGTCAACTGCCACACTTAAAGTACGCCGCAGTTGATAAAGTGCTGTGTCTTTTGACCTGCCTACTGCGTTAGATGCAGCGGACTTAGATGCAGTGGACTTAGATTTTCCAACGTTTTCAGTAAAAACGATGTTAAACTGATGAGTCTAAAGGACTTTGGGTTGGTGTTTTCTTTTTTTCCTGCCTTGGGGATGAAGACCACCCTATCTCTACTCTTATCGGACATATGTCCGAGGGAAAGGCTGCTTATTAGCGTTTTCCTAATAAAAGATAGAAGTAAGTCCTGATTCATTTGAAGGAAAACTGGCAATATTCCTTTTATTTCTGGAGATACCAATTGCCCATTTCAATCTCTCCACATCTCTCTTTTGTTTCAAATTCAAACTGTCATATCAACAATTTGAACTCCATTTTATACTTATTAGTTCTGCATCAAAAGTTAACAATGCGTTTTTTTTTATCAATTGCAAAGCTTAAATTTTTTTTTATTGTTTTATCTTTGGCTGTAATCTACTCAGGTTCAAATTTCTTTCAAAAATTTGAAGCCCATAAGTCGTTTTAATTGCTGTGGATAGCTGGCATGCCGCCCATCCTAAGTGACAAAGAAGAACGAGTCCTGCTTATTGTCACCACTAACGTGAAGGATAGGAGCTTGGAGCCATCAAAGACGATCGTATAAGCATCCCGATAGATATAAGTCGCTGTCGACACATTGGTCACAATTTTATGACCGTATCTCTCTTTAAAAAAGCAAAGAGAGACGGAGTATAAGTCTGACCTCCTACAACAAGAAGATTAGGAAAGCTGAACGGACGAATGACAGGAGTTTCTATGAAAGGAGATTCATTGAAACGTAAAGATAATTCATTTACGAGCAATAATAAGCAGAAGCTAGAGCTCCCTTTGAAACTCATTTTCAAGGTAAACTCCACTTCAAAATACCGTTGTTGATAGAGGGAGTAGGTATAGGCCATAGACTGACGACTGGACATGCATCAAGTCGACAGTCACCGTGTAAAAATTAAAACGTACATTCCAACCGAATATTGCCAGTTCCTTCGAATGAGTAAGGACTTTCTCGTCTCTCGTGTGACAGACCCAAGACATAGAAGGCGCTTATGATAACAAATCGCACAAATAATAATAATCGAATCGATCACTTTTTAAGGCGCACACCAACAAACCCTGGGTATTGTAGTGGAAACGCTTCTCACGCGCATTCTGCGTAACTAGCATCGTACTTGTGCAGACCCTCACCGATCCTGGGCATTGTACTTTATAAGTTCGATACTCGAACGACAACAATAAAGGAGGCTCGACGGCTCCTGAACTTCAACACCGCCCAGCTGACCATCGCAGTCACACGCCATGTGGCGCGGTGTCAATGTGAATTTCGATCTGATTGAGGGTTGGGCACGTGAATTTGACTCTGCAGATTTTGTCCGCCTGGTTAAATCTCTCGATTCAGTCGATTTCGCACATCGCCCACTGCAACGCACAAAAATTTTATCTTATTGCCCGACGCATCTGTCATCGTCGACCTTATTATTTAAATATTTTTATATTTTTTTAGTAGTAATTTTATTTTTATTAGTATTGTTATTTTTTATTATTATTATTGTTGTTGTTTTATTTAATTTTAAATGTTTTTATTATTATTATTTTTTTTTGTAGTATTATTTTTTTTTAATTTTTTATTATTATTATAATTATTATAATTTTTTTCTTAAATTTTTACTATTATTATTATTATTACTATTATAAGTATTATTAATATTATTATATATATTTTTTTTATTATTTTCTATTGTCTTAATTTCAGTGCCTTTGGCTTTACCATCAACCCCAATTCTTGATTGATTACACGTTTCCACAGGATAATCCCATTTGGAGATTACTTCTCATTTATAAACCTACTTTTGCTATTAGGCTTTTTAATCTATAATTTAACACTATATACGGCAATAAAAAGATTCTGAAATGATCAATTTGTAAGGACCGCGTTGTTTTTCAATCTACAATAAGGTTAATACAAGTTTATAAGTTATTTGATCTTTGTTTTACTTCTCTGCACATAAATATAAAAGAATTAATTCTTTAAATCATATAAAAATTACATTGGTTATTTAAATTTAAATTAGGGAAAAAATAATTATTTATGTGATTTCTCTGAGTATTTTAATGATTTTTCATTTTCATTTGTTTCATTGTTTCATTAAAGTGCATTAGGTAATCAAATATTAAATAGACTAAGGTGTTATGTTTTTTGTTGTTGAATTGATTGCATTACAATTAATTTCCCCAAGGAGCCAGAAGAGTGGCCACAGCAGCTGGCTGAACTACCATTTATGGGGTCACATTTTGAGACAAGTTCGCTTTCTGCTTGGTTGTGGTCTTAAACCGTGGGCAGGGCTTACTGGACAAGTTGGCACACCGTCAAATTTTGAAATTTAATGCAATGCAATCTGCTTCACTCAAGTAATTTGTGTTTTATACATCGGTTTTTGTGTGGATCTATTGATCTATTGATCTATCGATTTGCCGCTGCGTCGTTTCAGCTTCAGTAAGATAGATATATATTTAGAAAACAAGTCAGCTTGAAATATAAAATGAATACAGAAACTCAAGACTAAATTTGGAAATGTTTTCGTGAGTGCCGTAAGTATGAATAGTTGATTGTCGCGTTAAAGTTAAATTTCAACAAGCTGTTCTAGTTAGGATAAAGTCAAGTAAGCGATTAATGAGTTTTAGGTACTAGCTGCAACTTTATTGATTACTCTTTTACCCAAAAATTGTTGCCAATGCAATTGGCGTTAGGCGTATGGCGACCTTGGCAAAGAACCTTGGGTCAATATCATTAGCAGCACATCCGAGGTCAAATCTATACGCACAATGCTTAAAGCCAATTTAACAATCTGTATTTGAAACGAAGGGTATAAATAGAAAGTCAATTTTTAAGTGCATTGAAATAACTACTTTTTGAGGTGAATCACTTGATGCATAAAAGAAGAAAGAGGGAGAGAGAGAGTGAAAGAAATATAGGAAAAAAGAGGAAGAGAGAGAAAAGGCTTGACAATATAATGGAAGATAACTTCAAAACGATTAAAAAAAAATCAATCAAATGTAAAAAGTAAGGAGATAAAATAACCAGTTTTTCATAATCTGATGAGATAAAGCAATAAAATTGTGTCTGCCGGGATGAGAGCATTGCAATTGATTTTTCGACTAAAGTAAGTTATTTATAATGCATATTGCGGTTTGTCATTGTGGGGTTCAGTTAAAAGAGTTGGTAGAGTTTGCAAAGGACAGACACAGCTGGTCCGACTTGCAATTACGCGCAGGATATAGCTGCTGCTGCTGCTTGCCGCTAATTAGGAGTGGAATTTGAAAGGAGAGTGATGAGCTGGCAAGATGAGGCAAGCCTTATGAAACGTGGCATAGTTCACAACGATTGGTGGAGAAAGTAGTTGTTGGGGAGGATTGTGAACACTCACCTGTGCCTCGGCAAAGATGACACGCTTGCAGGGCAACGCACCAACCCCGTTGGTCACCCAGGTGCTTTTCAGCTTGGCATGATCTTCTCATCATCGAGATCCAGGGACACCTTACTGACGACGATCGCCTCATCAACCATGTCAAAATGATGACTTAAAACCAAAACAACAACAATCATCTAAAAAGATGTTGACAGCCGCGCAGACATTGCCAAATTTTAGCATTTAAAATATTTAATTGTTATGATATTTACTTACATTTTTATTGTGACTCAAATGAAAACACATGTTTTAAAAATTCATAAATAACTTTGCAGGAGTTTGCACATAAAAAAAAATTAAGTGAACATTTTATAAAACAAAATCATATTACTGTAGAAAATTTATAAATATTTTTACAATTATAGTCAATTTATTTTATTTATTGATGGGCTATAAGAACAGTTCCAACTCTGGTGGAAATTTACTGGAGTATTTATTGCATTTTTATTTTTACCACAGTTATGCACGCCACATACACAAGTGCAACAATTGGCATAACAACAATAATCAACAAAAATATGTTTGTTAAAAAAAACCCAAAAAAAAATTTAAAAAATTGCTGAATTCTAGAAAACTGAACTCTTAGAATCGTAGTTGCAACATATTAGAAATCTTAAACGCAGCGTCGATTCAGACTAAAACGAGAGGTCAAGCAAAGCCAAATAAAAAACAAGTAAATTAGAGATGCTCAATTTTAACTCGTTATTAACTAATAATTGTAATTTGCTCAATGCTTTTCGCTTTGCGTTTTATTAAAACTAAATAGTTTGTACTGTAGGCAATTCTTTAATCATTATTTCAGGCTGTGTGCTATATATGTGCTGGGTGTGCCATATATGTATGATCACAGGACTATAGAGTTCGATCGATTAGCAAAGGGTATCTTTCTGTATTCTTATGTGTGTGGGCAATGAAATCAACTTTTAAAAAATGAAAATAAAATTGTAAAATAATATCTATATCAAAGAATTACAGAGAAAAAAACATTTTATTTTCTCCAATTAACGAAAAGTTTGCTTAAGGAAATTTGAATTCTGCTGGGTTTAGGTATGTTGCATGTACAGATAATGAATTCGTATATACTCGATAGTTTTTACTCGATAGCAAGCTACTTTTTTGCAGCAAGCTGCTAATTTGCAAATTTTGCTTTTGCTGCTTTTGGTGAACACATAATAAAATTAGTAATGGATGTGAACACATAGCACACGTTTTAGTTGTAATTATAGCTATCTAACTCACTTGATATTGCGACTGGCTGTTTCAGCACAATTAAATTCAAGGGAACAAACATAGTGGAGGGAAAAACGAGCAATGGAATTATAAGCAGATAAACAGTTTTTGATTAATCTGTAATCAGCTAAAACACCACGAAACCCTACAACCCTACAAGCGGCCAAATAACAATCGTGTTAGGCAGAAAAGCCCAACATCATCATCATGGGCGGCAGAATTGTAAGATGCTCATTTTAGTAATTACTAACACACCCACACACCCATACAACAGTCTACCATTTTAATAATAAGTTGCAAAAAAACCTAACAATAACCCCCTGCAGAACAATATAATTACTTTTATAACGTTTATTACTGCTTGGTCCGACAACAACAACAACTGCAACAATTGGAATAACAACAATGTTTAAAAACAATGCATGTCACAAGGCAATACATTTTTCCGTAAATATATTTGTTAAAAAAATTTAAAAAAATGAATTACTAGAAAAAGCAAACTCTGAGAATCGTAGCAGCAATATATGAGAAATCTTAAGTATGGTGTCGAAACAAGATTTGCATTATAGTTGCAAGTGTTCAGATTAAAGCGAGAGAAGTAAAGCAAAGCAAAATAAAAACAAATAAATGCGAGGAGCTCAAATGTAAAACAATAGCAACAGCTTAGTAAATCCCTAAATCAATGAAGAAGCAAAGTTCGAAAATTACAAAGCAATCAGTCAAAACTCAAATCAAGAACAACTCCATACTTATCGCTGTTTTTCATGCAGCTAACCAGTTAATCTGTTATTCAGATAATTTCCGTTGTAAACAACACAAATAGTATAATCAAACTAAAGATAATATGACTATTTTTAACTATTATATCCTAAAATAAAATATTAAATGGAATTTTTATTTATATATATACTTTGTTATTGAATACAACTTAAAAGAATTAAATCGTTGAACTTGAATATAATTGTATTTTATATTCTCTCCTAAATATCTAATAAACTCTAAAGATGATTTCCGCTTTGTAGTAAGCTATAAAATTTGTTCCAGCTACACTTGAAAGGTCTAAGCATGAGTTTGATTTAAATGTTACTCCAGGCTTTAAATACACTTATTAATAATACGGATTATTGATCAGGACGGAAATTAAGTTAATTTACGTAACAAAAGTGTAACACTTCGGTTACATTTAAGATAACAAAAATGATTATTTGTAATAAATATATATGATATCCACCATCGTCAAACACTTTGAGTTATACTGCACAAGAAAGAAAGAAGGACAACAAACATGGGTGTTAAAATTAGAGAACAATGGCAAATTTATTAACTGTTCGAAAGAAACCCTTTTCGGATGAGAGTATCATCAAAAAGGAATGTCTTAGCTACTCTTTTTATCTCCCATCATTTAAGAGTAATGATGCTGTTTTATTAATATTGAGGGCTTTATTTATTTGCCTAACAATACGCGTACAATTTTATGAGCTATCGATATAAGTTAAATCAAATTGAAAATGATCGAATAATTGAATTGAATAAAACTGAAAGTCGTATTCTTGACAATTCTGGTGGAGTTAATGGTTTGTTTACTAATTTAAATTATTAATGTTAAATATAAAAAAATGAAGAGTCACTACCAGTTGCATTCCGCAGTTGCGGTTGTTATCTTAATCCAACAGATCCAGATATAGATAGTGGTCAAATATTGGACGCCAAAAATTCTGTAACTATTAACTCGCACAATTACCTATGGTTAACTCAACACAAACTTATTGTACTTTAATCATGCGAATGGAAAGATTTGTAGTGGCTTGGGACTCTACTGGTGGTAGGTGGTGAGGTTGGGGCTACCATCCTGGTATTCATTTTCGGTCATTATATATTTATTTAGAGTCCTTTTATTGGATTGTAACTCCGAAACAAACAAATTCTTTTTAAATGTCATAAGTCCACAGTAAGATGTGGACTGCATCATTTTCAATGCGAGCTGTGCGAAATCCACGTTGGTATTGTTTTATGGTGTTATTTACCCCGATAAAGCGCTCGTTACCCACCCATCCAATTGTACTTCCAGCGCTGCATGGTTAATTCGGAAAGTTCCCAAAAGCAAACTCGTTGTTCAACTTAAGATAGTATTTTGGCCAGTAGGAAATAACAAGTCAGTTTAAGTGTCAACTTTTTTACGTTTGAAAGTACATCCATCCAAAGAAATAAGTTTTATAAAAAGACTGTTGTATTAATACTAAATAATGGAGTTGTCTATTTTACTTTCGGAAAATGTTTTTTAAAAATTAAAATGTAGAAATTTACAATATTTATTCATATGCCTGCTGCTTTATTTTTTTTTTATTATTGGCATTCAATTGCCTTTATCTGGTACTTAACTATGCAATACAATGTTTCGTAGCATACGTGTGTTATTATTTAACGATTGGGTTTGTTACTAATTATCTTATTTTATTTCATACTCAGCATTAAATTCATAGGCAGCATTAAATTGTAATACGTTTACCACAACCTCAAAAGATTTTAGTAGGTAAAGTGTATTAACTTAAATATATCCTCTAATTATTAAATTAAAATCTCATTTAATATATTTTTTTAAATTATCCTTTCGTTGGAGGTTTACGGGGTAATCAATAAAAATGTATGCAGAAAAATAAGACAAATTCATATAATACTGTTAAAGTGAAAGCCTTTAACATAATGAATGTAAAATAACATCATTTTCAACACCCTTCCACAATGCATTTAACATGTGCCTTAATTCATTAGTTTCATTTAGTTCTGTCATGATGTACAGGAATTTTCGCTCATTTTTGTGCACTTAAGTTGTCTCCCTACAACACCGTGTGGGTAGTTTCAGTGCCACAACCGATTTGGTACGATGTCAGCAGTAGGGAATTGAGGATTCTAATACAGGAAGTGACTTCGTTTTTTAATTGCCCATTATTTTCTATTGCCCAATTAGTTTTTTGGTAGGGGAGAGAATGGTTTGAGGAAAAAATGTGTTGTGCCACCACACTTTTTGCGGAAAATGTGTGGTGGGAGCAATCTTTTTGAGGAAAATGTGTTGTGGGAGGAATCTTTTTGAGGAAAATGTGTGTTAAGTTGTTATTCGTGTGAAACATTTATGATCGAAAGATATAGATTTATGGGCGTCCCTTTTCATATTGTTGTTTAACATTGGCTTGCGGATCGCTCAATAGCACTTGCTACATGACGAGTAGCCTCTCGCCTAATGCATGTACATAATTTCGGGTATGAGGTTGGGTTCAATGACCTTTTGCTGTTTGACATTGGCTTGTGTGTGTGTGTGGTTTTACTCTCCCTTTTTACAGCGCACTCTGCTGTAAAATAGCCTGGTTTGATTTGACTACCTACAGACTTCTCAAATAGATTCAAATGTTTAAATTTTCATTTTCATTTAAAGCATATTATTATTATTAATACCTCGACTGTTTAACCTCTTTCTAAGGTTAATGTATTGAAATATAAGGCGATCCAGTTTTCTCTTATATGATACAAAGTAGTGACAAGCACAAGTATCAACTCCATCTCTAGCGTCATTTGTGGACCATGAGCATTTCGTCAAGTGCTTTCCATATTTTTATTGAATTAGACGATAGTTTTCATACTCCATGAAAAATTCTCGATATTGCTCCAACAATTTGGAATGCTCAGGAAATAGCACATCCTCAAACTCCTTGAGGAAATCATCAATTTTCCCAACATTTGTTTTAAATCCAAAATTCGAAATTAGACCCATTCTGTTGTGTATTCTTCAAAATCAGATATGCAACTAAAGAATTATTTTACTTTAATTTTTTTTTTACTTCTGTCACTTTTTTTTGTAATACTTGTCTATACTGGTTTACATCTTTTTTTATTTCTTTCCCCATCTTTCTTGAAATCTCAAAGCATAAACGAGTTAGGTCAATTTCTGCTTCATGTCCACAAGTTACATGTAAATCTAAAAGTTGTACGTCATATTTTCCCATCTTTGCACATTTGGGAATAATAAAGTAAAGTTGTTCCAACATAAGAATAAGGTGAAAAATATTCCTAATCTTATGAAGGCTTTCCATTATTCACTATCAAATTCTATTTTATTGCCATACTGATTTAAAATTAAAATGCATTGCTTATCTACTTTTCTACTTTTAAAATGACACTTTATAGTCTCAGTCTTGGGATTATCTATTATTGTATCAGGCATCAAGAACTCAAACTGCTCAATCCTTACTGGATATATTCCCTAAACATTAGTAATTGAAGCCATTCCTCTTTTCCAAATCCAATGAAATTGCGTTTATGTTGCTGCAAACCATTGGTGTAAATTGTCTCGTTGTTGAAAAGCCACACATAAACTTTAATTGTAGGTTAACAAAATACTCAAATCCAAAAATGAGTTGAAGTGTGTCCATATTGATTGAAAGTTTCCCCCAACTAACTTTAAATTTAAGGTGAAGAGTCTAGTTGATGTTTCTCAGTACATTGTATATATTGGAAACAAAATGATTAAGATTAACAGAATTTCGTGTGTTATTCTTGACTTTCAGTATATATTTAGAAACGAGAGTCAAATATTTGTAAAAGAATTAACTTTCATGCAAGCCGGATCAATTGTACCGAATTTCTTTCACTTCAAGCCCTATGATATAAAAGAGCTGGATGAATTAACTAGAAAAACTGTAAAAATAACTAAACAGTATGTCGATGGATTGGATTGGTGTGATGGAGACATTTCTTATTTATGCCTTGATGATATATTAAGTCCATTAAATAGTTTTGCCTCAGTTATTGTACCAGGTTGAGCTAAGAAACAGTTTTTATTTAAATATTCACCTACAAATATAGTTGATTTAGAACTAGATCAAAGTTTAAGTCACTTTCAAAACTTTTTCACAAATTGTAGAATACATAAGAAAATAAATAAATAATAAATAACAAACCAATGTGCTCTAAACAATTTATTTAAGCTCTTTGTAATCTTAGAAAGTTCTAAATTTGAAATATATAAAAATTAAATTCAGAATGTAATTTAAAAATTGAGTTTTACCTTATTCAATATAGGTATTCGTTTTATATGACACTCAAATATAAGTCTATAGTAAATCTAGTACAACTCGTGCATTTCTTAAAGCATTTAAGGCAGTTGTCATTTCCATAAAACCCTTGAATGTCGATAGCTACTTGATTCTCCATTAAAATGAATTAAACAATACTTTTAACTAATCATGTTAATGGTGAATAGTCAAATAACCGATCATGCATAAGAAGAACATATACTTTAGTGTTTTTAATACTTGAACTCGCCAACTCAATGGAAACTCTGATATCGATTGGTCCTGTTTTAATAATCTTATTCTAATGCGTTAAATCTATAACAACAATAAGTGCTTTTTCTTTAAATTCCTTAGGCGTTAGCAACGGTTCAGACTGCTTTATATTGTATATAAACTTGCATACATATCATACAAACTTGCAAAAACACGATTAAAATTTATACTCATATCATCATATGGATACGCCTCAGAGTTCAATTGCACTTTCAAGTTTCGTAATTGAATTTGAATCAATTTGTTATCAAGTAAAATGCCTACTATAGCAAACCGAGGACGTTCTCTATTTGCTGCAAGCTTAACATTCCACACATGATGAGTACCTTCTGCTAATGTTGGATTGAGATAACAATCCCAACTGCGGAATGCTACTGGTAGTGAGCCTCCGCTATTTGTTATATTAAACATTACTAATTTCTTTTCATCACTGAGAGTAATATGTGGTACTTTCAAAGTAATATTTGTTATATGTAATTTATACTCGACACATTCAATTTTACTATGATATACATCGTCCATATTTTTAGTTATGAGTAGTATTAGCTCATGTTTACAATTCAATAAGCCTTTGTTATAGTCTTCACAAAATCCAGGCAGACATTTAAGTGGAATAGAGAAATTAAAATATCCATCATTTGTTAGTTGTTTGTCATTTCCATTATACCAACCAGAATTCTCAAGCATACGACTTTCAGGTTTATTCAATGAAATATAGTTTTTTAAGGTTGTTGAAATACCAACAAATCTAGTTCGATCAATTTCAATTCCATTCAACTCATATCGAACCTCATCGAACAGGTAGCTCATACAATTGTTTTTTTTATTTTACCACCTCCAGTAGGAGTGTTGCTAGGCAAAGAAATGAAGCCCTCAATATTAATAAAACTCTCGGTTGGCAGCACATATAAGTCTTGATTCTGGATTGTGATTATAACTTCGTCATTATCTTTATATGATTGGAGATAAGGAGAGTAGCTATGGTATTCTTTTTTGATTATACTCTCATCCGAATAGGGTTTCTCTCGAACAGTTAATAAATTAGTCATTGTTCTCTAATTTTTAGACCCAATGACTTTAAAAATAATTTATTTTCAGCTGTTAGTTTTTTGCTTGAAGACCTTCTTTCTTCTGCAGTATTACTCAAAGTGCTTGATGATGTGGGGTAACATATATTTTTATTTTTATAAAACTTCATTAACATATATGTAAGAGTTGTGATCATCATTAACATATATGTAAGAGTTGTGATCATTTGAGAACCCAAGCAACTTAACTAGAACTCTCTTATTTCGTCGCCTTATTATCTTTTCAACCAAGTAAGTGTCTGGAAATTTTGTTTTCCTCAACTCCTCATTATAGAAACCTCCTTTCAGAACTGCACCTTGATAGTCTTCTAGAATGTATGTAGTTTCAGTTGTCCAGTTTGGTGTATACCCCTCTTCAAATGAATGTTTATGCTAACTAATTCGTACATAATCTGCAACACGAAATTTACTTCCATTAATGTTTTTTAAATGGTTGTGGACAGTGTTCAATAAGCTGTTTTCATTTGAGGAATTTACTTCGATATGTGCCATTTGAATTGTTGTATGATGGTTTTGATTATATTCAGTTATCAATTGTTTATAAATTCTAATCCAACAATATGTTCCATTATAACTAAACTCTCTCTACAGCATTTCCTTTAGCGTTCTATTAAAACGCTTCACAATTGACGCTTTAAGGCCACTATAAGTTGAGCAATGATTGATGTTATGTTTTTTACACAAAGCTTTAAAGTCTTTATTAAAAAATTCCTTTCCATCATCGGTCTGGAAATTCTTTGGAATTCGGTTCTCCTTAAGAATACTCGAAAATGAGTTTTAGATTTAGATTTAGTTTTTTGCGCTTGGCTCCAAGCATATTTAGATAACGTATCAATAACTGTCAATAGAAATCTAAAGCCTTTATTCGATGATGAGTAGTTTCCCATTTCCACTAAGTCTGCTTGCCAATGATCATCGATTCCCTTTATACTAACTCTCCGACGTTTAAAAATTCTACGAGCAGGGGCATGTAACTCGTCTATTAAACTCTTTCTACTCATCTTTCACTTCTTAACTATTGCTTTATTTTTTTTTTATTATTGGGTTTCAATTGCCTTTATCTGGTACTTAACTATGCAATACAATGTTTCGTAGCATACGTGTGTTATTATTTAACGATTGGGTTTGTTACTAATTATCTTATTTTATTTCATACTCAGCATTAAATTCATAGGCAGCATTAAATTGTAATACGTTTACCACAACCTCAAAAGATTTTAGTAGGTAAAGTGTATTAACTTAAATATATCCTCTTATTATTAAATTAAAATCTCATTTAATATATTTTTTTAAATTATCCTTTCGTTGGAGGTTTACGGGGTAATCAATAAAAATGTATGCAGAAAAATAAGACAAATTCATATAATACTGTTAAAGTGAAAGCCTTTAACATAATGAATGTAAAATAACATCATTTTCAACACCCTTCCACAATGCATTTAACATGTGCCTTAATTCATTAGTTTCATTTAGTTCTGTCATGATGTACAGGAATTTTCGCTCATTTTTGTGCACTTAAGTTGTCTCCCTACAACACCGTGTGGGTAGTTTCAGTGCCACAACCGATTTGGTACGATGTCAGCAGTAGGGAATTGAGGATTCTAATACAGGAAGTGACTTCGTTTTTTAATTGCCCATTATTTTCTATTGCCCAATTAGTTTTTTGGTAGGGGAGAGAATGGTTTGAGGAAAAAATGTGTTGTGCCACCACACTTTTTGCGGAAAATGTGTGCTGGGAGCAATCTTTTTGAGGAAAATGTGTTGTGGGAGGAATCTTTTTGAGGAAAATGTGTGTTAAGTTGTTATTCGTGTGAAACATTTATGATCGAAAGATATAGATTTATGGGCGTCCCTTTTCATATTGTTGTTTAACATTGGCTTGCGGATCGCTCAATAGCACTTGCTACATGACGAGTAGCCTCTCGCCTAATGCATGTACATAATTTCGGGTATGAGGTTGGGTTCAATGACCTTTTGCTGTTTGACATTGGCTTGTGTGTGTGTGTGGTTTTACTCTCCCTTTTTACAGCGCACTCTGCTGTAAAATAGCCTGGTTTGATTTGACTACCTACAGACTTCTCAAATAGATTCAAATGTTTAAATTTTCATTTTCATTTAAAGCATATTATTATTATTAATACCTCGACTGTTTAACCTCTTTCTAAGGTTAATGTATTGAAATATAAGGCGATCCAGTTTTCTCTTATATGATACAAAGTAGTGACAAGCACAAGTATCAACTCCATCTCTAGCGTCATTTGTGGACCATGAGCATTTCGTCAAGTGCTTTCCATATTTTTATTGAATTAGACGATAGTTTTCATACTCCATGAAAAATTCTCGATATTGCTCCAACAATTTGGAATGCTCAGGAAATAGCACATCCTCAAACTCCTTGAGGAAATCATCAATTTTCCCAACATTTGTTTTAAATCCAAAATTCGAAATTAGACCCATTCTGTTGTGTATTCTTCAAAATCAGATATGCAACTAAAGAATTATTTTACTTTAATTTTTTTTTTACTTCTGTCACTTTCTTTTGTAATACTTGTCTATACTGGTTTACATCTTTTTTTATTTCTTTCCCCATCTTTCTTGAAATCTCAAAGCATAAACGAGTTAGGTCAATTTCTGCTTCATGTCCACAAGTTACATGTAAATCTAAAAGTTGTACGTCATATTTTCCCATCTTTGCACATTTGGGAATAATAAAGTAAAGTTGTTCCAACATAAGAATAAGGTGAAAAATATTCCTAATCTTATGAAGGCTTTCCATTATTCACTATCAAATTCTATTTTATTGCCATACTGATTTAAAATTAAAATGCATTGCTTATCTACTTTTCTACTTTTAAAATGACACTTTATAGTCTCAGTCTTGGGATTATCTATTATTGTATCAGGCATCAAGAACTCAAACTGCTCAATCCTTACTGGATATATTCCCTAAACATTAGTAATTGAAGCCATTCCTCTTTTCCAAATCCAATGAAATTGCGTTTATGTTGCTGCAAACCATTGGTGTAAATTGTCTCGTTGTTGAAAAGCCACACATAAACTTTAATTGTAGGTTAACAAAATACTCAAATCCAAAAATGAGTTGAAGTGTGTCCATATTGATTGAAAGTTTCCCCCAACTAACTTTAAATTTAAGGTGAAGAGTCTAGTTGATGTTTCTCAGTACATTGTATATATTGGAAACAAAATGATTAAGATTAACAGAATTTCGTGTGTTATTCTTGACTTTCAGTATATATTTGGAAACGAGAGTCAAATATTTGTAAAAGAATTAACTTTCATGCAAGCCGGATCAATTGTACCGAATTTCTTTCACTTCAAGCCCTATGATATAAAAGAGCTGGATGAATTAACTAGAAAAACTGTAAAAATAACTAAACAGTATGTCGATGGATTGGATTGGTGTGATGGAGACATTTCTTATTTATGCCTTGATGATATATTAAGTCCATTAAATAGTTTTGCCTCAGTTATTGTACCAGGTTGAGCTAAGAAACAGTTTTTATTTAAATATTCACCTACAAATATAGTTGATTTAGAACTAGATCAAAGTTTAAGTCACTTTCAAAACTTTTTCACAAATTGTAGAATACATAAGAAAATAAATAAATAATAAATAACAAACCAATGTGCTCTAAACAATTTATTTAAGCTCTTTGTAATCTTAGAAAGTTCTAAATTTGAAATATATAAAAATTAAATTCAGAATGTAATTTAAAAATTGAGTTTTACCTTATTCAATATAGGTATTCGTTTTATATGACACTCAAATATAAGTCTATAGTAAATCTAGTACAACTCGTGCATTTCTTAAAGCATTTAAGGCAGTTGTCATTTCCATAAAACCCTTGAATGTCGATAGCTACTTGATTCTCCATTAAAATGAATTAAACAATACTTTTAACTAATCATGTTAATGGTGAATAGTCAAATAACCGATCATGCATAAGAAGAACATATACTTTAGTGTTTTTAATACTTGAACTCGCCAACTCAATGGAAACTCTGATATCGATTGGTCCTGTTTTAATAATCTTATTCTAATGCGTTAAATCTATAACAACAATAAGTGCTTTTTCTTTAAATTCCTTAGGCGTTAGCAACGGTTCAGACTGCTTTATATTGTATATAAACTTGCATACATATCATACAAACTTGCAAAAACACGATTAAAATTTATACTCATATCATCATATGGATACGCCTCAGAGTTCAATTGCACTTTCAAGTTTCGTAATTGAATTTGAATCAATTTGTTATCAAGTAAAATGCCTACTATAGCAAACCGAGGACGTTCTCTATTTGCTGCAAGCTTAACATTCCACACATGATGAGTACCTTCTGCTAATGTTGGATTGAGATAACAATCCCAACTGCGGAATGCTACTGGTAGTGAGCCTCCGCTATTTGTTATATTAAACATTACTAATTTCTTTTCATCACTGAGAGTAATATGTGGTACTTTCAAAGTAATATTTGTTATATGTAATTTATACTCGACACATTCAATTTTACTATGATATACATCGTCCATATTTTTAGTTATGAGTAGTATTAGCTCATGTTTACAATTCAATAAGCCTTTGTTATAGTCTTCACAAAATCCAGGCAGACATTTAAGTGGAATAGAGAAATTAAAATATCCATCATTTGTTAGTTGTTTGTCATTTCCATTATACCAACCAGAATTCTCAAGCATAAGACTTTCAGGTTTATTCAATGAAATATAGTTTTTTAAGGTTGTTGAAATACCAACAAATCTAGTTCGATCAATTTCAATTCCATTCAACTCATATCGAACCTCATCGAACAGGTAGCTCATACAATTGTTTTTTTTATTTTACCACCTCCAGTAGGAGTGTTGCTAGGCAAAGAAATGAAGCCCTCAATATTAATAAAACTCTCGGTTGGCAGCACATATAAGTCTTGATTCTGGATTGTGATTATAACTTCGTCATTATCTTTATATGATTGGAGATAAGGAGAGTAGCTATGGTATTCTTTTTTGATTATACTCTCATCCGAATAGGGTTTCTCTCGAACAGTTAATAAATTAGTCATTGTTCTCTAATTTTTAGACCCAATGACTTTAAAAATAATTTATTTTCAGCTGTTAGTTTTTTGCTTGAAGACCTTCTTTCTTCTGCAGTATTACTCAAAGTGCTTGATGATGTGGGGTAACATATATTTTTATTTTTATAAAACTTCATTAACATATATGTAAGAGTTGTGATCATCATTAACATATATGTAAGAGTTGTGATCATTTGAGAACCCAAGCAACTTAACTAGAACTCTCTTATTTCGTCGCCTTATTATCTTTTCAACCAAGTAAGTGTCTGGAAATTTTGTTTTCCTCAACTCCTCATTATAGAAACCTCCTTTCAGAACTGCACCTTGATAGTCTTCTAGAATGTATGTAGTTTCAGTTGTCCAGTTTGGTGTATACCCCTCTTCAAATGAATGTTTATGCTAACTAATTCGTACATAATCTGCAACACGAAATTTACTTCCATTAATGTTTTTTAAATGGTTGTGGACAGTGTTCAATAAGCTGTTTTCATTTGAGGAATTTACTTCGATATGTGCCATTTGAATTGTTGTATGATGGTTTTGATTATATTCAGTTATCAATTGTTTATAAATTCTAATCCAACAATATGTTCCATTATAACTAAACTCTCTCTACAGCATTTCCTTTAGCGTTCTATTAAAACGCTTCAAAATTGACGCTTTAAGGCCACTATAAGTTGAGCAATGATTGATGTTATGTTTTTTACACAAAGCTTTAAAGTCTTTATTAAAAAATTCCTTTCCATCATCGGTCTGGAAATTCTTTGGAATTCGGTTCTCCTTAAGAATACTCGAAAATGAGTTTTAGATTTAGATTTAGTTTTTTGCGCTTGGCTCCAAGCATATTTAGATAACGTATCAATAACTGTCAATAGAAATCTAAAGCCTTTATTCGATGATGAGTAGTTTCCCATTTCCACTAAGTCTGCTTGCCAATGATCATCGATTCCCTTTATACTAACTCTCCGACGTTTAAAAATTCTACGAGCAGGGGCATGAAACTCGTCTATTAAACTCTTTCTACTCATCTTTCACTTCTTAACTATTGCTTTATTTTTTTTTTATTATTGGCTTTCAATTGCCTTTATCTGGTACTTAACTATGCAATACAATGTTTCGTAGCATACGTGTGTTATTATTTAACGATTGGGTTTGTTACTAATTATCTTATTTTATTTCATACTCAGCATTAAATTCATAGGCAGCATTAAATTGTAATACGTTTACCACAACCTCAAAAGATTTTAGTAGGTAAAGTGTATTAACTTAAATATATCCTCTAATTATTAAATTAAAATCTCATTTAATATATTTTTTTAAATTATCCTTTCGTTGGAGGTTTACGGGGTAATCAATAAAAATGTATGCAGAAAAATAAGACAAATTCATATAATACTGTTAAAGTGAAAGCCTTTAACATAATGAATGTAAAATAACATCATTTTCAACACCCTTCCACAATGCATTTAACATGTGCCTTAATTCATTAGTTTCATTTAGTTCTGTCATGATGTACAGGAATTTTCGCTCATTTTTGTGCACTTAAGTTGTCTCCCTACAACACCGTGTGGGTAGTTTCAGTGCCACAACCGATTTGGTACGATGTCAGCAGTAGGGAATTGAGGATTCTAATACAGGAAGTGACTTCGTTTTTTAATTGCCCATTATTTTCTATTGCCCAATTAGTTTTTTGGTAGGGGAGAGAATGGTTTGAGGAAAAAATGTGTTGTGCCACCACACTTTTTGCGGAAAATGTGTGGTGGGAGCAATCTTTTTGAGGAAAATGTGTTGTGGGAGGAATCTTTTTGAGGAAAATGTGTGTTAAGTTGTTATTCGTGTGAAACATTTATGATCGAAAGATATAGATTTATGGGCGTCCCTTTTCATATTGTTGTTTACCATTGGCTTGCGGATCGCTCAATAGCACTTGCTACATGACGAGTAGCCTCTCGCCTAATGCATGTACATAATTTCGGGTATGAGGTTGGGTTCAATGACCTTTTGCTGTTTGACATTGGCTTGTGTGTGTGTGTGGTTTTACTCTCCCTTTTTACAGCGCACTCTGCTGTAAAATAGCCTGGTTTGATTTGACTACCTACAGACTTCTCAAATAGATTCAAATGTTTAAATTTTCATTTTCATTTAAAGCATATTATTATTATTAATACCTCGACTGTTTAACCTCTTTCTAAGGTTAATGTATTGAAATATAAGGCGATCCAGTTTTCTCTTATATGATACAAAGTAGTGACAAGCACAAGTATCAACTCCATCTCTAGCGTCATTTGTGGACCATGAGCATTTCGTCAAGTGCTTTCCATATTTTTATTGAATTAGACGATAGTTTTCATACTCCATGAAAAATTCTCGATATTGCTCCAACAATTTGGAATGCTCAGGAAATAGCACATCCTCAAACTCCTTGAGGAAATCATCAATTTTCCCAACATTTGTTTTAAATCCAAAATTCGAAATTAGACCCATTCTGTTGTGTATTCTTCAAAATCAGATATGCAACTAAAGAATTATTTTACTTTAATTTTTTTTTTACTTCTGTCACTTTCTTTTGTAATACTTGTCTATACTGGTTTACATCTTTTTTTATTTCTTTCCCCATCTTTCTTGAAATCTCAAAGCATAAACGAGTTAGGTCAATTTCTGCTTCATGTCCACAAGTTACATGTAAATCTAAAAGTTGTACGTCATATTTTCCCATCTTTGCACATTTGGGAATAATAAAGTAAAGTTGTTCCAACATAAGAATAAGGTGAAAAATATTCCTAATCTTATGAAGGCTTTCCATTATTCACTATCAAATTCTATTTTCTTGCCATACTGATTTAAAATTAAAATGCATTGCTTATCTACTTTTCTACTTTTAAAATGACACTTTATAGTCTCAGTCTTGGGATTATCTATTATTGTATCAGGCATCAAGAACTCAAACTGCTCAATCCTTACTGGATATATTCCCTAAACATTAGTAATTGAAGCCATTCCTCTTTTCCAAATCCAATGAAATTGCGTTTATGTTGCTGCAAACCATTGGTGTAAATTGTCTCGTTGTTGAAAAGCCACACATAAACTTTAATTGTAGGTTAACAAAATACTCAAATCCAAAAATGAGTTGAAGTGTGTCCATATTGATTGAAAGTTTCCCCCAACTAACTTTAAATTTAAGGTGAAGAGTCTAGTTGATGTTTCTCAGTACATTGTATATATTGGAAACAAAATGATTAAGATTAACAGAATTTCGTGTGTTATTCTTGACTTTCAGTATATATTTGGAAACGAGAGTCAAATATTTGTAAAAGAATTAACTTTCATGCAAGCCGGATCAATTGTACCGAATTTCTTTCACTTCAAGCCCTATGATATAAAAGAGCTGGATGAATTAACTAGAAAAACTGTAAAAATAACTAAACAGTATGTCGATGGATTGGATTGGTGTGATGGAGACATTTCTTATTTATGCCTTGATGATATATTAAGTCCATTAAATAGTTTTGCCTCAGTTATTGTACCAGGTTGAGCTAAGAAACAGTTTTTATTTAAATATTCACCTACAAATATAGTTGATTTAGAACTAGATCAAAGTTTAAGTCACTTTCAAAACTTTTTCACAAATTGTAGAATACATAAGAAAATAAATAAATAATAAATAACAAACCAATGTGCTCTAAACAATTTATTTAAGCTCTTTGTAATCTTAGAAAGTTCTAAATTTGAAATATATAAAAATTAAATTCAGAATGTAATTTAAAAATTGAGTTTTACCTTATTCAATATAGGTATTCGTTTTATATGACACTCAAATATAAGTCTATAGTAAATCTAGTACAACTCGTGCATTTCTTAAAGCATTTAAGGCAGTTGTCATTTCCATAAAACCCTTGAATGTCGATAGCTACTTGATTCTCCATTAAAATGAATTAAACAATACTTTTAACTAATCATGTTAATGGTGAATAGTCAAATAACCGATCATGCATAAGAAGAACATATACTTTAGTGTTTTTAATACTTGAACTCGCCAACTCAATGGAAACTCTGATATCGATTGGTCCTGTTTTAATAATCTTATTCTAATGCGTTAAATCTATAACAACAATAAGTGCTTTTTCTTTAAATTCCTTAGGCGTTAGCAACGGTTCAGACTGCTTTATATTGTATATAAACTTGCATACATATCATACAAACTTGCAAAAACACGATTAAAATTTATACTCATATCATCATATGGATACGCCTCAGAGTTCAATTGCACTTTCAAGTTTCGTAATTGAATTTGAATCAATTTGTTATCAAGTAAAATGCCTACTATAGCAAACCGAGGACGTTCTCTATTTGCTGCAAGCTTAACATTCCACACATGATGAGTACCTTCTGCTAATGTTGGATTGAGATAACAATCCCAACTGCGGAATGCTACTGGTAGTGAGCCTCCGCTATTTGTTATATTAAACATTACTAATTTCTTTTCATCACTGAGTGTAATATGTGGTACTTTCAAAGTAATATTTGTTATATGTAATTTATACTCGACACATTCAATTTTACTATGATATACATCGTCCATATTTTTAGTTATGAGTAGTATTAGCTCATGTTTACAATTCAATAAGCCTTTGTTATAGTCTTCACAAAATCCAGGCAGACATTTAAGTGGAATAGAGAAATTAAAATATCCATCATTTGTTAGTTGTTTGTCATTTCCATTATACCAACCAGAATTCTCAAGCATACGACTTTCAGGTTTATTCAATGAAATATAGTTTTTTAAGGTTGTTGAAATACCAACAAATCTAGTTCGATCAATTTCAATTCCATTCAACTCATATCGAACCTCATCGAACAGGTAGCTCATACAATTGTTTTTTTTATTTTACCACCTCCAGTAGGAGTGTTGCTAGGCAAAGAAATGAAGCCCTCAATATTAATAAAACTCTCGGTTGGCAGCACATATAAGTCTTGATTCTGGATTGTGATTATAACTTCGTCATTATCTTTATATGATTGGAGATAAGGAGAGTAGCTATGGTATTCTTTTTTGATTATACTCTCATCCGAATAGGGTTTCTCTCGAACAGTTAATAAATTAGTCATTGTTCTCTAATTTTTAGACCCAATGACTTTAAAAATAATTTATTTTCAGCTGTTAGTTTTTTGCTTGAAGACCTTCTTTCTTCTGCAGTATTACTCAAAGTGCTTGATGATGTGGGGTAACATATATTTTTATTTTTATAAAACTTCATTAACATATATGTAAGAGTTGTGATCATCATTAACATATATGTAAGAGTTGTGATCATTTGAGAACCCAAGCAACTTAACTAGAACTCTCTTATTTCGTCGCCTTATTATCTTTTCAACCAAGTAAGTGTCTGGAAATTTTGTTTTCCTCAACTCCTCATTATAGAAACCTCCTTTCAGAACTGCACCTTGATAGTCTTCTAGAATGTATGTAGTTTCAGTTGTCCAGTTTGGTGTATACCCCTCTTCAAATGAATGTTTATGCTAACTAATTCGTACATAATCTGCAACACGAAATTTACTTCCATTAATGTTTTTTAAATGGTTGTGGACAGTGTTCAATAAGCTGTTTTCATTTGAGGAATTTACTTCGATATGTGCCATTTGAATTGTTGTATGATGGTTTTGATTATATTCAGTTATCAATTGTTTATAAATTCTAATCCAACAATATGTTCCATTATAACTAAACTCTCTCTACAGCATTTCCTTTAGCGTTCTATTAAAACGCTTCACAATTGACGCTTTAAGGCCACTATAAGTTGAGCAATGATTGATGTTATGTTTTTTACACAAAGCTTTAAAGTCTTTATTAAAAAATTCCTTTCCATCATCGGTCTGGAAATTCTTTGGAATTCGGTTCTCCTTAAGAATACTCGAAAATGAGTTTTAGATTTAGATTTAGTTTTTTGCGCTTGGCTCCAAGCATATTTAGATAACGTATCAATAACTGTCAATAGAAATCTAAAGCCTTTATTCGATGATGAGTAGTTTCCCATTTCCACTAAGTCTGCTTGCCAATGATCATCGATTCCCTTTATACTAACTCTCCGACGTTTAAAAATTCTACGAGCAGGGGCATGAAACTCGTCTATTAAACTCTTTCTACTCATCTTTCACTTCTTAACTATTGCTTTATTTTTTTTTTATTATTGGCTTTCAATTGCCTTTATCTGGTACTTAACTATGCAATACAATGTTTCGTAGCATACGTGTGTTATTATTTAACGATTGGGTTTGTTACTAATTATCTTATTTTATTTCATACTCAGCATTAAATTCATAGGCAGCATTAAATTGTAATACGTTTACCACAACCTCAAAAGATTTTAGTAGGTAAAGTGTATTAACTTAAATATATCCTCTAATTATTAAATTAAAATCTCATTTAATATATTTTTTTAAATTATCCTTTCGTTGGAGGTTTACGGGGTAATCAATAAAAATGTATGCAGAAAAATAAGACAAATTCATATAATACTGTTAAAGTGAAAGCCTTTAACATAATGAATGTAAAATAACATCATTTTCAACACCCTTCCACAATGCATTTAACATGTGCCTTAATTCATTAGTTTCATTTAGTTCTGTCATGATGTACAGGAATTTTCGCTCATTTTTGTGCACTTAAGTTGTCTCCCTACAACACCGTGTGGGTAGTTTCAGTGCCACAACCGATTTGGTACGATGTCAGCAGTAGGGAATTGAGGATTCTAATACAGGAAGTGACTTCGTTTTTTAATTGCCCATTATTTTCTATTGCCCAATTAGTTTTTTGGTAGGGGAGAGAATGGTTTGAGGAAAAAATGTGTTGTGCCACCACACTTTTTGCGGAAAATGTGTGGTGGGAGCAATCTTTTTGAGGAAAATGTGTTGTGGGAGGAATCTTTTTGAGGAAAATGTGTGTTAAGTTGTTATTCGTGTGAAACATTTATGATCGAAAGATATAGATTTATGGGCGTCCCTTTTCATATTGTTGTTTAACATTGGCTTGCGGATCGCTCAATAGCACTTGCTACATGACGAGTAGCCTCTCGCCTAATGCATGTACATAATTTCGGGTATGAGGTTGGGTTCAATGACCTTTTGCTGTTTGACATTGGCTTGTGTGTGTGTGTGGTTTTACTCTCCCTTTTTACAGCGCACTCTGCTGTAAAATAGCCTGGTTTGATTTGACTACCTACAGACTTCTCAAATAGATTCAAATGTTTAAATTTTCATTTTCATTTAAAGCATATTATTATTATTAATACCTCGACTGTTTAACCTCTTTCTAAGGTTAATGTATTGAAATATAAGGCGATCCAGTTTTCTCTTATATGATACAAAGTAGTGACAAGCACAAGTATCAACTCCATCTCTAGCGTCATTTGTGGACCATGAGCATTTCGTCAAGTGCTTTCCATATTTTTATTGAATTAGACGATAGTTTTCATACTCCATGAAAAATTCTCGATATTGCTCCAACAATTTGGAATGCTCAGGAAATAGCACATCCTCAAACTCCTTGAGGAAATCATCAATTTTCCCACCATTTGTTTTAAATCCAAAATTCGAAATTAGACCCATTCTGTTGTGTATTCTTCAAAATCAGATATGCAACTAAAGAATTATTTTACTTTAATTTTTTTTTTACTTCTGTCACTTTCTTTTGTAATACTTGTCTATACTGGTTTACATCTTTTTTTATTTCTTTCCCCATCTTTCTTGAAATCTCAAAGCATAAACGAGTTAGGTCAATTTCTGCTTCATGTCCACAAGTTACATGTAAATCTAAAAGTTGTACGTCATATTTTCCCATCTTTGCACATTTGGGAATAATAAAGTAAAGTTGTTCCAACATAAGAATAAGGTGAAAAATATTCCTAATCTTATGAAGGCTTTCCATTATTCACTATCAAATTCTATTTTATTGCCATACTGATTTAAAATTAAAATGCATTGCTTATCTACTTTTCTACTTTTAAAATGACACTTTATAGTCTCAGTCTTGGGATTATCTATTATTGTATCAGGCATCAAGAACTCAAACTGCTCAATCCTTACTGGATATATTCCCTAAACATTAGTAATTGAAGCCATTCCTCTTTTCCAAATCCAATGAAATTGCGTTTATGTTGCTGCAAACCATTGGTGTAAATTGTCTCGTTGTTGAAAAGCCACACATAAACTTTAATTGTAGGTTAACAAAATACTCAAATCCAAAAATGAGTTGAAGTGTGTCCATATTGATTGAAAGTTTCCCCCAACTAACTTTAAATTTAAGGTGAAGAGTCTAGTTGATGTTTCTCAGTACATTGTATATATTGGAAACAAAATGATTAAGATTAACAGAATTTCGTGTGTTATTCTTGACTTTCAGTATATATTTGGAAACGAGAGTCAAATATTTGTAAAAGAATTAACTTTCATGCAAGCCGGATCAATTGTACCGAATTTCTTTCACTTCAAGCCCTATGATATAAAAGAGCTGGATGAATTAACTAGAAAAACTGTAAAAATAACTAAACAGTATGTCGATGGATTGGATTGGTGTGATGGAGACATTTCTTATTTATGCCTTGATGATATATTAAGTCCATTAAATAGTTTTGCCTCAGTTATTGTACCAGGTTGAGCTAAGAAACAGTTTTTATTTAAATATTCACCTACAAATATAGTTGATTTAGAACTAGATCAAAGTTTAAGTCACTTTCAAAACTTTTTCACAAATTGTAGAATACATAAGAAAATAAATAAATAATAAATAACAAACCAATGTGCTCTAAACAATTTATTTAAGCTCTTTGTAATCTTAGAAAGTTCTAAATTTGAAATATATAAAAATTAAATTCAGAATGTAATTTAAAAATTGAGTTTTACCTTATTCAATATAGGTATTCGTTTTATATGACACTCAAATATAAGTCTATAGTAAATCTAGTACAACTCGTGCATTTCTTAAAGCATTTAAGGCAGTTGTCATTTCCATAAAACCCTTGAATGTCGATAGCTACTTGATTCTCCATTAAAATGAATTAAACAATACTTTTAACTAATCATGTTAATGGTGAATAGTCAAATAACCGATCATGCATAAGAAGAACATATACTTTAGTGTTTTTAATACTTGAACTCGCCAACTCAATGGAAACTCTGATATCGATTGGTCCTGTTTTAATAATCTTATTCTAATGCGTTAAATCTATAACAACAATAAGTGCTTTTTCTTTAAATTCCTTAGGCGTTAGCAACGGTTCAGACTGCTTTATATTGTATATAAACTTGCATACATATCATACAAACTTGCAAAAACACGATTAAAATTTATACTCATATCATCATATGGATACGCCTCAGAGTTCAATTGCACTTTCAAGTTTCGTAATTGAATTTGAATCAATTTGTTATCAAGTAAAATGCCTACTATAGCAAACCGAGGACGTTCTCTATTTGCTGCAAGCTTAACATTCCACACATGATGAGTACCTTCTGCTAATGTTGGATTGAGATAACAATCCCAACTGCGGAATGCTACTGGTAGTGAGCCTCCGCTATTTGTTATATTAAACATTACTAATTTCTTTTCATCACTGAGAGTAATATGTGGTACTTTCAAAGTAATATTTGTTATATGTAATTTATACTCGACACATTCAATTTTACTATGATATACATCGTCCATATTTTTAGTTATGAGTAGTATTAGCTCATGTTTACAATTCAATAAGCCTTTGTTATAGTCTTCACAAAATCCAGGCAGACATTTAAGTGGAATAGAGAAATTAAAATATCCATCATTTGTTAGTTGTTTGTCATTTCCATTATACCAACCAGAATTCTCAAGCATACGACTTTCAGGTTTATTCAATGAAATATAGTTTTTTAAGGTTGTTGAAATACCAACAAATCTAGTTCGATCAATTTCAATTCCATTCAACTCATATCGAACCTCATCGAACAGGTAGCTCATACAATTGTTTTTTTTATTTTACCACCTCCAGTAGGAGTGTTGCTAGGCAAAGAAATGAAGCCCTCAATATTAATAAAACTCTCGGTTGGCAGCACATATAAGTCTTGATTCTGGATTGTGATTATAACTTCGTCATTATCTTTATATGATTGGAGATAAGGAGAGTAGCTATGGTATTCTTTTTTGATTATACTCTCATCCGAATAGGGTTTCTCTCGAACAGTTAATAAATTAGTCATTGTTCTCTAATTTTTAGACCCAATGACTTTAAAAATAATTTATTTTCAGCTGTTAGTTTTTTGCTTGAAGACCTTCTTTCTTCTGCAGTATTACTCAAAGTGCTTGATGATGTGGGGTAACATATATTTTTATTTTTATAAAACTTCATTAACATATATGTAAGAGTTGTGATCATCATTAACATATATGTAAGAGTTGTGATCATTTGAGAACCCAAGCAACTTAACTAGAACTCTCTTATTTCGTCGCCTTATTATCTTTTCAACCAAGTAAGTGTCTGGAAATTTTGTTTTCCTCAACTCCTCATTATAGAAACCTCCTTTCAGAACTGCACCTTGATAGTCTTCTAGAATGTATGTAGTTTCAGTTGTCCAGTTTGGTGTATACCCCTCTTCAAATGAATGTTTATGCTAACTAATTCGTACATAATCTGCAACACGAAATTTACTTCCATTAATGTTTTTTAAATGGTTGTGGACAGTGTTCAATAAGCTGTTTTCATTTGAGGAATTTACTTCGATATGTGCCATTTGAATTGTTGTATGATGGTTTTGATTATATTCAGTTATCAATTGTTTATAAATTCTAATCCAACAATATGTTCCATTATAACTAAACTCTCTCTACAGCATTTCCTTTAGCGTTCTATTAAAACGCTTCACAATTGACGCTTTAAGGCCACTATAAGTTGAGCAATGATTGATGTTATGTTTTTTACACAAAGCTTTAAAGTCTTTATTAAAAAATTCCTTTCCATCATCGGTCTGGAAATTCTTTGGAATTCGGTTCTCCTTAAGAATACTCGAAAATGAGTTTTAGATTTAGATTTAGTTTTTTGCGCTTGGCTCCAAGCATATTTAGATAACGTATCAATAACTGTCAATAGAAATCTAAAGCCTTTATTCGATGATGAGTAGTTTCCCATTTCCACTAAGTCTGCTTGCCAATGATCATCGATTCCCTTTATACTAACTCTCCGACGTTTAAAAATTCTACGAGCAGGGGCATGTAACTCGTCTATTAAACTCTTTCTACTCATCTTTCACTTCTTAACTATTGTTTTTTTTTTTTTTATAACCAAGACCATAAGTTTGTATTTGGCACCAAAACCTTAACCATTATTATTATTATTTGTTTGGGGTTTTGTGCACTGCGACCTAGTTGGTCTATTGTGCCCCCTTCCGAGCTTATAGCTCCTCCATCAACCCCAGTTCCTGAATGAATGTCAAGATCTTTGATGGGTCGAGGGTTGCTATGTCTTTGACATTCACAGCATGCATCCCTAGGATGCTGCATCTTCTCCTGGCAAGGGCGATGCATTCCGTTAGGATGTGAGTTGAAGACTCCTCCTCGATCTCACAAAACCTGCATTGACTGCTGCTGCAGATACCCATTTTGGACAGGTGGCTTTTTAGTCTACAATGTCCTGTCAGTAGACCGACAAGTATCCTTAGCCTATTCCTGCCCATGGATATTATTTGCTTAAATCGTTTATGATTATAGCCGCTTAAAAGACATTTGGCTTGTCGGAGTCCTGGTGTTTCCTCCCAGCTCCTTAGTCTCCTTTGTCTTTCTTCATTCCTGAGTTGCAGCCGTATTGTGTGTTTACCTATGCCACAAAACGGTTCAGGCCCTATAAGGGGCCTCTCTGCGCCCATTCTCGCCTGCTTATCCGCGGCTTCGTTCCCTGCTATTTCCCTGTGCCCGGGGACCCACCTTAGGGTGAGTCTGTTGTGAGCCCCGAGTTGGTCCAGCTGGGATCGTACCTCTTGGACTAATTTTGAAGTTACCTTCGTCCCATTTATAGCATTTATTGCTGCTATACTATCTGATAGGATAGATATATCCGCATTTCGATAGTTACGCTTTAGATTAAATTCCGCGCACCGCCCAATGGCACATACCTCAGCTTGGAATATGCTGGTGTACATCCCCAGAGGTTCATGGTATAGTACCCGAGGACCCACCACTCCCAGGCCTGTTCCCTGGTTGGTGAGTGATCCATCGGTATACCATTTAATGGTGTGCGGTTTCATAGGATGGATTTCATCTAATGATGTCCATTCCTTTTTGCAGCTCGTTTGAACTTTGAAATTCCGCTCGAATATATATTCTGGCTTCATTTCATCCCTAGGTTGTAACAGAAGGGGAAGTTCATCCGAAAGAAGTTGGGCATCTTTATGACTCAGTATGTGTCTGCTCCCAACTCCTTCTGCTGACATCCTTAGGATTGTAGCTTTCTGTTGGAGCCTTATGGTGTGATGGAGTGGCGTGAGCTCCATTAGGACTTCCAAGGCCATTGTAGGGCAGGTGCGCATTGCCCCTGTCATACATACGCAGGCCATTCTCTGCAATTTTTGCAGTTGTTTCTTTACGGTAGCTAACCGTGCTCTATCTCCCCATGCTATCACTCCATAAGTCAGCATGGGTCTTACAATCATTAGGTATAACCATCTGATTATCTTTGGTGACGTACCCCATGATTGCCCTGCTATGCTACGACATGTATAAAGCGCTCTAGAGCACTTCATTATCGTGTGTCGCACATGGGTGCCAAAGTTTAACCTGCTGTCAAATGTGACGCCGAGGTATTTAACCTCCTTGCTTATTTCTAATAGGCTCCCTAAGAGCTGTATCTGTTTCATTCTCTGTAGCTTATGCCGTCTAGTAAAGGGGACAATGACTGTTTTAGTAGGGTTCAGGTTGAGTCCAACCTCCCTACACCAGTCACTCGTGATTTTCAACCCTAACTGGACTATGTCACAGAGTGCTTCTTCGTATTTGCCTCTTGCTATTATTACAATGTCGTCGGCGTAGCCTTGGCATTGAATTCCTCTGGCAGAAAGTCTGTTAAGTAGTTCGTCTACTAACAGACTCCAGAGTAGCGGAGACAGTACTCCCCCCTGGGGGCAGCCTTTAGTGGTTAATACTGTTACCGTGCTGTTATGCGTCGATGCGGTGGCCTGTCTGGACCGCAACAATGCAAGTATCCACTTGCTGGTAGTTGGGTCCAGGCCCCTCCTCGAGAGAGTGGCCCCAATCGCAACGTGTGAAGTATTATCAAATGCGCCTTCTATGTCTAGAAAGGCACATATTGCTACTTCTTTGTTGTCGACTGCCGCACCTAATGCGCGCCGCAGCTGATAAAGTGCAGTATCAGTTGACCTGCCTACTCTGTATGCATGCTGCGTTGGATGCAGCGGATTTTGCTTCAGCAGAGTGCTTCTGATGTTATAGTCCACCAGCTTTTCCAATGTTTTCAGTAAAAACGATGTTAAGCTGATGGGTCTGAAGGACTTTGGGTTGGTGATATCTTTCTTCCCTGCCTTGGGGATGAAGACCACCCTAGCTCTACTCCAAGCGATTGGTATATGCCCGAGCGCGAGGCTGCTTAATAGCGTTTTTCTTATACGAGAGAGGAGCAAGTCCTGACCCGTTTGAAGAAAAATTGGCAATATACCGTCTATTCCGGGAGATTTATAGGGTTGAAATGTACCTATTGCCCATTTCAATCTCTCCACGGTGACTGTCGACTTGGCACATGCCCAGTCGACAGTCGACGGTCTATACCAACCTTCACTGTTGACCGCGTCATTTTGAAGGGGTGTACTGCCTGGAAAATGCGTTTCAAACAGGAGTTCTAGCTTTTGGATATCATTGCTCGTAAATGAGTCATCCTTACGTTTCAATGATATGTTAGCTTCCGGTGCCCGCTTGGCAAGCGCTCTGTGAATCCTAGCACCTTCGTTGGTGCTTATAATGTTTTCACAGAAGTTTCTGTAGTTTGACCGTTTGGCCTTCCTGATCTCCTTGTTGTAGGTGGTCAGACTTTCACGGTATCGTGCCCAGTCCCCGTCTCTCTTAGCTGTGTTAAAGAGATGGCGTGTAGTTCGACGCAGTCTCTCAAGACTGACGTTCCACCAGGGGGCATCCTTCTCCATCTTCTTCCTCCCCACCGGGCAGTTATCTTCAAATGCATCAATTATGCTTCTGTTCAGGTTCCTTACAGCTCTCTCTAGGTCCAGTGAATTTTTTGGAATACCATATGCTTCACTGGATAAATTGAGCTCTAGGGACCTCTTGAATCGTTCCCAGTTTGTTTTCCTGGGGTTACGACTTGGCACACTACTATTCGTATTTAGTTGTAACCTAAATAGGATAGTTTTATGGTCCGACATAGATTCCTCTGATGAGACGTGCCAGTCTCTTAGGTAAGGTTTTAGGGACCGACTTATAAGGGTGATGTCTAAGACTTCTTCCCTGATTCTATTTGTAAATGTCGGTGTGGATCCGACATTGCCGAGTTCTAGATTATATCTAAATATAAATTCTGTGAGGTTCTCACCTCGTGGATTGATGTCGCTGCTGCCCCATATCGTGTGGTGCGCGTTGGCATCGCAACCGATTACCACCGGCATCTTCTCCCTTGCACAGTGGGCTACTAGTCTCTCCACCTCGGGTGGCGGGCAGGCTACGTCTCCTGCAAAGTACGCAGACACCGCCACCATGGAAACCGCACTACCACTGGTTTGTAGTACCAACGGGACACAGTCTCTGGTGAGGAACTCTGAAAGGATAGTGTAATTAATACCCTTTCTCACCATGATACATGCTCTAGGTGCTGGGTCTCTTTGATCCCAGATTACCTTTGAGTCGGCCGTGTACAGGCCTTTAACTCCGTCGTGCACCCATGGCTCCTGTACTAGGGCCAGCCCGAGGTGCCGTTTTATGAACATCCTGGCTAAGATTGCCGAAGCCGCCTTAGCGTGATGGATGTTCACTTGGGCTAGCCCAGTGTTGATGACTTTAGTCATCTAATGGGGTAATATTCCCCAGCGTGTCTGGAGATTGGGGCCTTGGGTTGCCACCATCTCCATCACTCGTTAATGTAACGTCGGCCTCGGCCGCGTCTTTTAGCAGTTCCTCTGCTAGCTCCTGCGAGGACATTATGCTGTCCTCCTCTCTTGCCTGTGGTTCCTCGCAGAGCGTGCTGTCTGCCAACTCCTCGTCTTCCGCGAGGTCTTCAATCAAGTTGTTGGCTTGATTTGAGTGTTGGCTCTGCTCTGCGAGAGTAACTGTGGTGAGGGCCTCTGCTACATCACACTCTTCTTTCGTTGGAGCAGGTATTAATCTTGCTCCAACTTTCTTTTTGAGCCCGCTTACCGGGATGTTCCCAAAGCGGAAGCTGACTTGGTGACCGCGCTCTACTATCGCGTCTTTGGATAGCTCATCTATCCCTATCACCAAAAGGGCACCTCCACCCTCATTTTTCCTGGAAATCACCTTCCAGGTGTCTACCTCTATCCCATTCTGGCTTCTTAGCAAAGCCAGTAGGGATTCGGAGGTTCTGTCCTCACTTCTTGGACAGTAGATTGTGATACAGTGGGGTGATGGTATCTCATCGCCCACTTTGCAGTCGAGGGGTACGCCCTTCCACGTGTGGAGTGTCGACGCAGATGTTTTCAGCCAATTTGCCGAGTTCTCGTCGGAGCATTCTACGATCAGGAATCCTGCTCGAAAATGAATGCCCGCAAATGCGATCGGATTATCCCATCGGTACGCAATGAGCTCATCAATGATAGCCTCTTCCAACTTTGAAAGCTCTCCATGATTGAGCAGTACCTTTGGGTATTCCGCCGGTAAGACAGCCACCTTCACCTTCTTTGTCATATCTGCATATGACATTCGCGGTGCGGTGGATGTATTCGAGGTGGGCCTCATGGCAGTTCCCCGTGATGTGCCCGGATGTGAGCCCCGGTCTGCCGTGGTATTTCCCACCCCTGCCGTTGATGGTCCGCAGGCCGCACTCCTGGCCCCCGGGCACACTCTCTTAGGAGTGGCCACCGGGGGCGTTAAGGTGCTGTTATGTCTTTTGACAGCTGGTGCTGTTACTGCTTGGTCCCTCGGTTCCTTTGCCTTCTTTAGGGCTTCCTCTGGAGAGAGTCCTTGCTGGAGGTATCTCAGATACCATTTGACCCTAGAGCCGCATAGGTTGCGACGATTCGGGTCATCCAGCCCACCGGGTTCTCCTCTTGGTGGTAGGAGATTTCCTCTCCGTTTTGCCCTCTGATTCATTGCTGATTGTGGTGGTCCGACCACCACACTCTCTCGCAATGAGGTTGTGGCACGCTGTGCTTGCGGCACTCTCCTATATGGTGCCGGAGTAGCACGTTGTGGAGGATGGTCTACCACATTAGATGACCTCCCCTCAATGGGTCGGTCTTCAAGATGTCTTGCGACATGCTCCGCGGGAGTATTCCGCGGTATAGTTAACTTTTTTGGACTTTTCATATTTTGGTCCCACGTACTGCAGAGAAAGTTGTGTCCGCCCGGGCAGAGATCCGCATTACCCGGGTAAGGCTTATTAGAACAGGCGGTCGCCATTTGCCTGAGCTCACCGTAGGAGACTGGGCTAGTTGTTAGCCCGGGCCCCCAGCCAGGTTGACTCTCGGCACGGTTCGAGTCACACCTTAGTCCGGCCCGGAGTGAGATGTGGGGTTAGGGATGGGGTAGGTATATTCATACAGGGAAGTTTGGGGTTGTGTGAGGCTATGCTTTTGAGGAGGCGGCGACACAAACGCCTCGTCAGTATGATTTATCATACCCGCTGTTTGTCCGGGACTGCTTATTTACGATTACCTCGTATTATTCGCAGCTAACCTCCCCGGGGGGAGGCCTTTCGCTATCCGCAACCCGCGACCCGCCTGGTGGCCTCAGCTCAGCCCCATCCGAACCATCCCACAAGTTCATCTGACCAGGAACCTTAACCATTACAAGCATACACTTCCAACAGGTGGAAAATACATTTCTTTTTATTCCGCTCATTTGAGTAATGTCCGAACTTGTTAACGGTCATATAAATTATAACTCTTAGCACACATAAGACACATTATTTATGTATTTTATAATCGAATCTAATAGAATCGAGCGCAAAATTTATGTTTTAACTTCCACCGTTCAATAAACTTTTAATTGAATCTAATTGCGAGGTAAAATCATCTCTTAAAGAACTTCCTGATTTTTTCAAGAGTTCTTCCATTTCAATTTTGTTTTTATTAACCTCATGAAGAATAGAAAATGAAATTTCACTTATTGTTTTCTGGTCCATTTGATCTTTTCTTTCTAAAAATACTTTATTAACTACATCATTATCTTCGTATGGGTCACCAACATTTTTAAGACGTTTGTTTGAAAAAATAATGTTATTATCATCATCAACTAGAACACCAACCATTTGATTTTTTATACTTGTTCTTTCTTTTCCATCTCTACTCGAGAAGAAGTGACCAAACTTGTCAAGAGGCATTTTAATAATAATTAATTACTGTTAACACACACTATCATTTATTTAATAAATAATTTTAGCTTTACGAAGATTTTCAGTTATTGAAACTATTTCATTGTTATGATTAGTGTTACCAGCTGTCTGTGATGCAACTAAAAGTTTTAGTCTTTCAACGATCTCATTTGGATCATCCCAATACACATAATTTGGCTTAGTTAAGCTGAGCGTCATTAGACTTCCACATTTATGCGTAGATTTATTGTTTATTGTTCATTAATTGAGAAAAGCTTTTTTTTTATTATTATAGTGTACTTTTAAGAACGATTTCCCTTGAGCTGATTATTAGATTGGTGATTTTTTCTGTGTGCATTTGTTTTTATTAAGATTTTCTGATATACATCCAAGTCCACATCATCGTAGCCTTTAGGATCTTTTAAGTAAATCAAAGAATATAATCCAGGTGTAAGATTCCAATTTTCACCACTTTCCAACTAAATTTTCTTGTTGTTAACAGTTATTTTAGAACTCCCCAATATAATTTGTCCACTTTTTTTAGTAGGTCCAAATGCTTTATCTTTTTCTGACGTTCAAATTCATTTACACTAAGATTAAAGATCTCTGTTTTCTGATCTCTGATCTCTGTGTCTGCCATTTCATTTGTTTGACTATATACTACATTACTGTTAAAATTAAGTTATACTAAGCAACACTAAATGTAACTACTAGTAATTCTGGTAGCCCTTATAACAATCGATGTAATATCGATGTATCGTGAGCGCACTCAATGAAGTGTAATCGCGCCTCGAGCAGAGGAGTAGAGAAGTGAACGTCATTAAATAAAGAACACGTATATTAACAAATAACCAAATCTGCAGTCTTTAATCCACGGAATTAACTTTAACAATTACTAGTTGAACTAGATTTATTATAATCCTTCTCGCTTGGTGCAAACGTCAACTCTCGTGGCTGAAGATCGGATATTCCATTATCAAATGCATCATATTATTCACTATAGTTTTTAGCCCTAGTGCTTGCTTCTCCTTCATTTTCTTCTTTTTTTACTTTCATCAACTGAAATACTATTTCGTTCCCTCTGACTATTTTCTACGGTTGTGTTAATGGTTTAAACGTTTCCTCTAATTGATACTCATTTGCGGCTCTACCTAATTTAATGCTTTGAAATTATCTTTTTAGTGCGAGTCTTGTTTTCGTTAATTCTTTCAAAAGATGTTATCCATTCTAACTATAAAACGATCAGCTCTAAACCGATAAACACCCTTATAGGTGGTTTTTGTTTTTCAAGCGGTTTGACACAGTTTAACATGCGGTTTTTTGCTGTTTTTCATGCAGTTAACCAGCGGTTTTCAGTTAATTTCCGTTGTAAACAACACTAATACTATAATCAAACTAAAGATAGTCTGGCTGTTTATAGCTAAAATATTAATTAATTTTTATAAAATAAAATATTAATTTGAAAAGTTGAATACCAGTTACTTTAAATAATCGTCTTTATACTGCAATAATAGAAATCTTAAACATAAGTGTCCACAATTAAAAGAATCAAATCGTTGAACCTGATTATAATTGTATTTTATATTCTCCCCTAAATAGCTAATAAACTTTAAAGGTGGTGGTAAATTCCCAAAACTATCAAAATATCTGATTTGCTTATCTCTTTTGTAGTAAGCTACCCAATGTGTTCCAACTCCACTTGAAAGGTCCAAGTTAACAATACCTCTTTCGCTTCTGTGTACTCGTTTTGGTAATGAGTCTCTCATAAAAACACCTCTGAGTATGTTTGCGAGTAAAATTCATAATGTCAATGTTTGAAAGCGGCTTATTAGGTATCAGGTATTATTAAAGTTTTTTGAATGGTCAGTTGATATACCATATCCCTTTTGATATGGTTTTAAATAGAGGCCTTTGCCTAAAGCAATGGCTGCCATTTTTCTGTTATGTCGTTTATTCTCCTCTAATTCTTTCTTTGCATTTTTCGCGCTGTTAATTATCTTTGCAATAGATGCGCCACCAGAGGCAAGTCCGCCTAATGCTCCGAGTGCCGTTATAATGGGTATAAGTGCTAAGAAACCACCAAGTTTAGGAACACTAATAACTCGAGGAATTATTACTTAATTTTTCTTTCGTCCAAAAGTTTTGTCTATTGCTTTCTTAGCGATTTTTATAGCAGATTGAATATCATATGGCTTCTCCTTCTTTATTACTCTAGTAGCCACTTTTACGGCGTGCATAAATTTTTTCTTTTCCTCACATGGTCTATTTTTATTTTTTCGTTGCTTAAGTCCCATTCCAAATTTTTTCTTTGCTTTCATTATGTTTGTTTCAAAATAAGCAGCGGTTTTCTCGCCGAGACTACTATCTGAGGCCTTTACACGCTCTCACACTCTTTCGGCCAAATTTGAATCAGCTATATGACGGTCGCTCAAATCTTTATAATTTGATTATGCTATGTCGTGTTCCCTACAAGCAGTATCTAATGGATTTATTCCCTTTTCTTTGTTCCTGGACCACAGAACTGATAACCTGGTATATGTATCTCAAATGGGAGGGATTTTATTATTTTATCAATAAGACGTCTTCAAATATAGAAGTGAAGAATATCGATTTTAAAAATGGGGAAGAAAAACAAATTAGACATAGCAGATTATTACCCAATTCAATTAGAGCCCTAATCGTTGGACCTTTTAATCGTGGAAAAACAAATGTAATGATCAGTTTGATTGAAATGGGGCTTAAGTTTGAAAATATTTATTTATATTCAAAGTCTTTACACCAACCGAAATATGAATACTTGAAAACACTTGTGAGCCCAATATAAGGGATGGGATATTTTACATTTTCAGAAAATGAGAGCGTTCTCTCGCCATCTAAAGCCAAAAGTAACTCCTTAATGATTATTGATGATGTTGCATGTGAAAAACAAAATAATATTTGTGCATACTTCTGTATGGGCGACATAATAACGTTGATGCGTTTTATTTATGTCAAACGTATACACGTGTCCCTAAACATCTTATTCGTGACAATGCAAATCTAATAATGATGTTCAGGCCAGACGAATTAAATATGAAGCATGTGTACCAAGATCACGTAGGCATAGATATGAATTTTGGTGAATTTAAGAAAATTTGTCAGTTTTGTTGGAAAGAAAAGTATGGTTTTGTGCTTATAAGTAAAGATTATCCTCTATAAAATGGACGTTCTAGACGGGGATTCGCTGACTTTATTAGAATATGATATAATATGAGAAAACGTCAATATTATTTCACTAAGCGATAATCGATCGAAATGACAACAACTCTCACATTAACGGGCAATAGCTCAATTATAATGGCAAACTATCATCCACTTATTGAATTGAAGGAAAATTATGAATGTGCACTCATTGATTTCCACATGTATAACTTAATTCCAAATGTGGTTCATGATAATAACTTATTACATATTGGAGAACATGTTTTTGAGATACCAGTTGGATCATACGAGCTTAGCGATATGAGAAATATTATTATTGAGAAAATGGAGGAAAAAGAAGCAAATAAATTAAATCTCCCACTCATTGAAAGTGATAATAAAAAGGTTCAAGTAATGATTTCGACTAAGGAACAACATATATATTTTAACAAAGCCAATCCTATTGGTTAATTATTCGGATTTAACATAAAGGTACTAAAGCCGAATTCTATACACATCTCAGACCAGCCTGTGGATATTTGAAAGGAAACACAATTTGAATAGAATGTTAAATTGTGATCGGATCATTTGTTAATGCAGAATCAAGTCATGTATTGCATGAGTTTGCTTTAAATGTTCCTTCAGGCTATAAAATGAGTGAGAAGCTCCGTAATCTTATTTTTTTCCCCGTGAAAACGAGAAAGATACATTCATTATAAGTACGGATTGTTGATCAGAACGAAAATTTAGTTTAGAAAATGATTATTTATAATAAAAAATATGTTACCCCCATCATCAAGCACTTTGAGCTATACTGCAAAAGAAAGAAGGTCGTCAAGCAAAAAAACTCACAGCTGAAAATAAATTATTTTTAAAGTCATTGGGTCTAAAAATTAGAGAACAATGACTAATTTATTAACTGTGTGAGAGAAACCCTATTCAGATGAGAGTATAATCAAAAAAGAATACCATAGCTACTCTCCTTATCTCCAATCATATAAAGATAATGACGAAGTTATAATCACAATCCAGAATCAAGACTTGTATGTGCTGCCAACCGAGAGTTTTATTAATATTGAGGGCTTCATTTCTTTGCCTAACAACACTCCTACTCGAGGTGGTAAACTAAAAAACAATTATCTGTTCGATGAGGTTCGATATGAGTTGAATGGAATTGAAATTGATCGAACTAGATTTGTTGGTATTTCAACAACCTTAAAAAACTATATTTCATTGATTAAACCTGAAAGTCGTATGATTGAGAATTCTGGTTGGTTTAATGGAAACGATTAACAACTAACAAATGATGGATATTTTTATTTCTCTATTCCACTTAAATGTCTGCTTGGATTTTGTGAAGACTATAACAAAGGCTTATTGAATTGTAAACATGAGCTAATACTGCTCATAACTAAAAATATGGACGATGTATATCATAGTAAAATTATGTAAAGTAAAAAAATGTATATCATAAAAAATAAAAGTGTCGAGTATAAATTACATATAACAAATATTACTTGGAAAGTACCACATATTACTCGCAGTGATAAAAATAAATTAGTAATGTTTAATATAACAAAAAGCGGAGGCTCACTACCAGTAGCATTCCGCAGTTGGGATTGTTATCTCAATCCAACATTAGCTGAAGGTACTCATCATGTTTGGAATGTAAAGCTTGCAGCAAATAGAGATCGTCCTCGGCTTGCTATAATAGACTTTTCACTTGATAATAAATTGATTCAAAATCAATTACGAAACTTGAAAGTGCATTTGAACTCCGAGGCGTATCCATATGATGATATGAGTATAAATTTTAATCGTGATCGATTTGCAAGTTTGTATGATATGTATGCAAGATTTCAAGCAAGTTACTATATGAAGCAGTCTGAACCGTTGCTAACGCCTAAGGAATTTAAAGAAAAAGCACTTATTGTTGTTATAGATTTAACGCATTAGAATAAGATTATTAAAACAGGACCAATCGATATCAGAGTTTCCATTGAGTTGGCGAGTTCAAGTATTAAAAACACTAAAGTATATGTTCTTCTTATGCATGATCGGTTATTTGTCTATTCACCATTAACATGATTAGTTAAACGTATTGTTTAATTCATTTTAATGGAGAATCAAGTATCGACATTCAAGGGTTTTATGGAAATGACAACTGCTTTAAATGCTTTAAGAAATGCACGAGTTGAACTAGATTATTTATTTTCTTATGTATTCTACAATTTGTGAAAAAGTTTTGAAAGTGACTTAAACTTTGATCTAGTTCTAAATCAACTATATTTGTAGTTAAATATTTAAATAAAAACTGTTTCTTAGCTTAACCTGGTACAATAACTGAGGCAAAACTATTTAATGGACTTAATATATCATCAAGGCTTAAATAAGAAATGTCTCCATCACACCAATCCAATCCATCGACATACTGTTTAGTTATTTTTACAGTTTTTCTAGTTAATTCATCCAGCTCTTTTATATCATAGGGCTTGAAGTGAAAGAAATTCGGTACAATTGATCCGGCTTGCATGAAAGTTAATTCTTTTACAAATATTTGTCTCTCGTTTCCAAATATATACTGAAAGTCAAGAATAACACACGAAATTCTGTCAATCTTAATCATTTTGTTTCCAATATATACAATGTACTGAGAAACATCAACTAGACTCTTCACCTTAAATTTAAAGTTAGTTGGGGGAAACTTTCAATCAATATGGACACACTTCAGCTCATTTTTGGATTTGAGTATTTTGTTAACCTACAATTAAAGTTTATGTGTGGCTTTTCAAAAACGAGACAATTTACACCAATGGTTTGCAGCAACATAAACGCAATTTCATTGGATTTGGAAAAGAGGAATGGCTTCAATTACTAATGTTTAGGGAATATATCCAGTAAGGATTGAGCAGTTTGAGTTCTTGATGCCTGATACAATAATAGATAATCCCAAGACTGAGACTATAAAGTGTCATTTTAAAAGTAGAAAAGTAGATAAGCAATGCATTTTAATTTTAAATCAGTATGGCAATAAAATAGAATTTGATAGTGAATAATTGTAACCGTTGACGAAACCAGATACAGATAGGGGC
>JAWNLJ010000147.1:0-14558 GCA_035042365.1 Drosophila dives | reverse complement strand
TTGAAAAGGTGGATATAGTGAATTAAGGAACATGTTAAATATAAATTGATTTGGAAGCATGATTGCATTGTGGAAGGGTGTTGAAAATAATGTTATTTCACATTCAATGCAGTCGTGCCTCAGTAACATAAGTATGTTAAGTCTCTTATTAATCGATAATTATAATGTTAATAGTTAGTCTTGAATAAACTTCGCTTGAGTACACAACGCTGGTGCGACTCAGTTTTATTTTCTTATCCAGGCATTCCCTGACGCGGGGAAAGGATATTCGCTCCAACAAATATATATGATTGATTTATGGGCGTCCCTTTTAATATTGTTGGGACCCGCACCAGCAGCAGCGTCAGCATGTTTGGACCCGCATCAGCGGCGTCAGCAACAGCAGCCATAAGACTTTGTTTTAGTCTTCAAAAAATCCATGTGAATGTTTACAATTCAATAAGACCTTGGTTTAGTCTTCAAAAAATCCATGTGAATGCTTACACTTCAATCATTAATTCATTGAGTGGGCAACTCTTCACAAAATCCATGTGAATGTTTACAATTCAATAAGACTTCGATGTTTGTCATTAGCTTGTGGATCACTTAATAGCCATGTGTGCGACTTTGTTAAGAAAATGTGTGTTCATTCATGGGGATGGGTTCACTTATGTGTGTGTACATGCTTATATTTTTGAAGGAGGAGATTGTGTACATGGCGAGTAGCCTGTAACCTTTTCATATAGACTGTTTTTTCATATGCCTTAAATTTTTCGAACTCTTTATTCGTCAACTCCTTCGTTTTGTGATTTCAAAGTGAAAAAAAAACAATATTAAAATCATGTCTTTCACAAAGAAAAACTCCGCGAACTCCAAGGATTTCCACATTTGCACATGAAAATAAGCAATTTACTAGAACCAGCAGATTTTCTTAGTGAGGCAGCCAAAGAAGTGCTCCCACTTATACGTAATGTCTTAGCGACGTACACCACATGCAAAATTAACTTAGAGCTCTTTGCTGAATATATAAAATTCATCAATGACGAGATGGAAATGACAATAAAGTCACATCAGTCAAATATGTGCATTTTAACAACATCAAGTGATCTAGAAAAGTTCATAAATGATCACTCAGCAATCATATGCACCAAAATGGAAGAATTCCAGGAAAAGGACAGTGGATGGACTATGACACCCATATTAAGGCTGGAGATAAATATAAACAAATATACTCCTTTAAAAGTTTCAAGCCACCCCAATTACTTCATCAATTCAACATTCATATCAACTGCAACAATGTTTATGATTGCCTATCAATATCGCAATATATATAACTACATGGCTCTGCTACTAGCATGGAACAAAGTCCAAGTAGATTTCATTAAAATGTGATCCAGTTTCGCGTTCCATTCGCGTCCAGACTGTTTCAAACCGTAAGATAGCCTTTTGAAGTTTAGCAACTCGGTTTGGATATTTTCTACTGCGAAATTCCTCAGGTTGCTTCATATGATACTTCATCATTTAATTCACCATTTACATATGCAACGTGCAGTACGTCTATCTTGAGTGCATGTGTAGTTGGCAATTACGCTGCAAGTGCGAATCCCTACGTATTATTGCGTAATCGATCTATGTTGCCATCAGAGTCCCGTTTCAAGCATGTATACCCATTTACATCCGATAGCTTTCTTTCCAGGAGGTAGGTCAACTAATGATCATGTGCTATTACGCAATCAGCGAGATCGTACTCAAAGCTGCATCGCCTTCATTCCATTCTGCCCCCTTGAGGGCTACACAGAGCCATCTTAACGTTGATCTGGAACTTCACCCTCTTCTATTGTCTGCATCACATTAAGTCGATTTTTCTGTTTTGTCGGTCTACATGGAGCGCCTGTTCGCACAATGACAGTGGTCGCCCTGGACCATATATTGAGACTGCATCATCTTCACTACTAGTCTGTGTAGAACCAGCGTTTTCGACATCCTCTGGATCCTCGTAGTCGGTCTGAGGCGTATGTGCTTGTACTTGCTCCTCTATTTCAATATTGTTTTGAAACTCATTTTTCTTTTCCATTAACAAGTTTTCTTCGAATCTAACATCACGTGTTGTAACTACCTTATTATCTTCTGGATTATACAGTCTATAACATTTTGACGCTGTACTATATCCTACAAAAATATATTCCTTCCCTTTGGCTTTAAATTTGGGTTTTTGTGTCTTGTCAAGACCTATGGCTAAACAGCCGAATGTTCTTAAATGTTTCACAACTGGTTTTCTGTTAAACCAAACTTCAAATGGTATTGTATTCTCTAATGCTCTTGTTGTTGTACGATTCCTAATTCCGATTCCTATATAACGCACATGAACATGCTTCCGCCCAAAACTTTTCTTCAAGGCCTGCATGTACTAACATACAACGTGCCATTTCCACTAACGTATGAAAACGTAAATGTTCCGCCACCCCGTTCTGTTGCGGTGTGTATGGCACTGTAAGCTGTTGTTTTATTCCTTCACACTGTAGATACTCTTTCAAATCTTTGTTAACATATTCACCGCCATTGTCGCTCCTAAGTATTTTTATTTTATGACCTGTTTGTTTTTCGACATATGATTTGTAGTTTTAAAAAATATTTATATATATTTAAATATTGCTGTTGCATAGCGTGATTTATCGTCTATAAATGTCAAGAAATATTGTTCAAGTTTGAACATGCGACGCAGCAGGCTCAGCTTTTGTTTAATGACAGAAAACACAAGGCCTACTTACAGCACATAAATTTACCTTACAACACATGGAGTCGTAGTAGGCGACGCCATGTACTTAGATTTAAGATTTTTGTATAAATAAAGGAAAGCTCGTCAGAGCAAATCAGTTCGATTCTAAACGTCGTCTCATCTTGTTTGACTACACCATATACGTGTTTCATACACCTTTTGGTCCTTCGAGCCGGATTCAGATTTCAAATCTTAGAAAATAGTGAAAAAAAACACATCAAAGCGGAAAATAAAAGTGCAAAAAAAAAACATTAAATCGGAAAATAAAAGTGCAAAAAAAAAAAAACATCAACTCGGAAAATAAAAGTACTGACTAAAATAAACATTGTGAAAATATTATTAACGTTGTGTCGGTTTCAGAGTTCGAATTGGAAACATGGAATCTGAAAATAATTTGATAAAGAAAATATTTAAAAAAAATAAAAACAATTTAAAGAAAAAAACATTTAAAAAAACAACGATGGAAACAAGAACATCGAAGAAAAGAGAGCTAGAGCAAGTGCAATCGAAACATATGGAGGAGATTAAGCCATCCAGATTCAATAGATGCGAAACCCAACTACAGGATGCAAAACTTTTGGCCAAACTTTTATGGCCTATTTACCGAAGTGATACACAAACGAGGAGATATCAGCGACACCATAAAACTAAACCACTTAAGATCGTGCCTGAAAGGCGATGCAGCTACAATGGTGAGTCACTTATTGATTGGCTCAGCTGCAAACTACAAAGAGGCATGGAATTTGGTTTGTAAGCGGTACGAAAATAATCGGAAGATTTTCGCTCACCGGCTGAACAGTTTATTGGAATTGGAATCATTAAGATGTGACTCCGAGGGAAAAATTTGCAGGTTTTTAGATCAAGCAACCGAAAGTATATACATCATAAAAGAAAAATCAAAGATTGGCGATGCTGCAGATGTTATTTTTGCGCAAATCCTACTTCGACCATTTTCTACGGAGGCTCTGCAGCAATACGAGCAACACGTCAAGACAAAAAATAGAGAAATCCAATCACTGGAAGACGTATTGGAATTTATCAATCGGCTTTACAATGCGGTGGATTCTGTGCAAAGAAACGTTGTTAAAGAGACAACACAACGCCAACAGAAGTCGTGCCGTTTTTGTGAGATGGGCGGGCACGAGATTAACCGGTGTCAGAAATTTAAAGCAGCATACTTAAACAAAAGGAAAGACTTTGTACAGACGCAGCATCTATGCTTTCGTTGCCTGGGCAATCATGCTATGGCAGAGTGCAGAAAGGAATGGAGATGTCAGAAGTGTAGCAAGCCCCACAATACCATGCTACATGAAGATGAAAAAAGGGAGAGTGTAAACTGTATCAAGTTAACAAATGAGCAGGAAACACTGTTGGCCACTGCTGTGGTCAACGTAAGGAATGCCGGTGGAAACTACGAGCAGCTTCGCGCATTGATGGATGGAGGATCGCAACGCACTCTGATATCAGAAGAAGCAGCGCAGCTACTAAGGTTGAAAAGAAACAAGGAGTCCGTGGAAATACAGGGGATATTTTCACAAGGCATGGAGCTGGCAAAGAATAGTGAATTTCTACAAATCAAACCTCGATTTACAAGTAAATTCAATGCGCGGACTACAGCCCTAGTAGTTCCAAAACTACAAAGAGCACTTCCCAGCCAAAACATTGATATGGATGTTGGTACAGACTGGAAATATTGCACTTTGGCAGATCCGAAGTTTAATATGCCAAGCAGAATTGACATGATAATTGGTGTGGACCTTTTTCCGTTAATATTGATGGGTCAAGTCAAAACGATCAATGGAACGTTGGGGCAAAAGACACGACTCGGATGGATAGTTTCCGGAAATATTGCTCGAGCACCGCCAAAGAAGATTCTGACGGCGGCTATGACAGTAAACATGAATGATCTGGAGCGCTTTTGGGAACTGGAAAAAGAAGACACCGATGAGACTGAAGAAAATCAGCGATGTGAAAGCCACTATCAGAAGACGACTATAACGTATGGAACATCATCGGCACCATATTTAGCAGTACGATCACTGCATCATCTATCTGATTTATATTGCAAAAATGACGAAAAATTATCAAGGATTATAAAAAAGGATTTTTACATGGATGACTTGATGACTGGAGCTAACACAGAAGAAGAGCGAAAACTCCGTGAAGAAACGCACGTGGCAACATGACGGCAGCAACAATCACTTAACAAACAAGATATCTAAAAAAGATGGAATTAATTAATATTATATTTGGCCCCCCGGAGAATGTTCAAGTTTGAACATGCGACGCAGAAGGCTCAGCTACTGTTAAATAACAGAAAGCACAAGGCTTACAGCACTTACAGCACATAACTTCGCTTTACAACACATGGAATAGTAGTAGGCGGCTATGACTGTACTTAGATTTAAGATTTTATGTATAATAAAGATAAGTTCGATTCTAAGCGTCGTCTCAGCTTGTTTGACTACACCCTATACGTGTTTCATACACATAGCGTGATTTATCGTCTATAAATGTCAAGAAATATCTTGATCCGCCAATAGAGTTAACATTAAAAGGCCCGCATACATCCGAATGTATGATCTCTAATAGTTTTTTCGCACGATAACTAGCCTCTGCAAATGGTTGCGAACAAATTTTGCTTTTCAAACATGGTATACACGCAATGTTTGCTGTGGGCTGTATATTTTCCATACCCTGCACAATTGTACCTGACGATAGTTTATATAAACTTTGTAAATTGATATGGCCAAACCTATTGTGCCATTTAATCACATTATCGACACACGATATATAAATTGATTCCATCAAATTTTGGAATAAGTACAATCCGTTTTCTTTATGAGCAAAAATCACCATTTCGTTATCCACTTTTATTTTAATACTGGCTCCTTTGTTATTAAAGTTTATTTGAAGACCGTTCTCAGCACCTTTGCTGACTGAGAAAAAGTTCGTTTGTAAGTTCGGTACATATAAAACGTCTTTTAATTTAAATACCGAATATTTAGTTTTAACACGCACGATCCCGATTCCAAGTGCTTTTATTGTTTCATTGCCCGCCACTAGCACGCTTTGTTGAGTTTCTGTATACTCTATGAAAGCCGTACGATTGTTACACATATGAGATGTGGCGCCACTATCGACACACCATACGTCGCGACGCACATTTTTATCAGACGCGAAGAGAGCACTACTCTGTGACACACACATATACGAATGTTCGTTTTGAGTTTTCTTTTCTTGTTTCGGCGTCTGTTCATCACTTTCTGATTATAACTGTATTTGCTTTGCCGACATGCAGCTGCAAAGTGACCGCGCTTCCCGCACACATAGCATTTACCGTTATTACTGTTTCGTTTTTGTTCCTTTTTGCCAGTCCCTTTTTGTTTTATCATGTATGCTTGCTGTGCTCTGTTTTCGTCATTGGTTTCATTTCTACGTTCTGCCTCTTCTAAAAGTTTATTGCGCATTATGTTGAAATTAGGCAGTTCATCGCGTATTTCCATTGCTATTACGAAATTTTCGTAAGACTTTGGTAGACTTGATAATAATATTATTACCACGATTTCGTCACCGAGCGAAACACTAACTTCTTTTAGTTTATCAACTACACTTTCAAACTCGTTTATATACGTAATAATGTTCTCACCGTCTATGAGTTTTAAATTTAATAACTTTTTATACAAAGACACTTTTCTTGCTGGTCCCCTTGGCTCATGAATTTCTTTTAGTTTTTGCCAAGCCTCTGCAGATGTATTGCAGTTTTTTATGTAATTTAACTGTGTTGATTTCACTGACAATGTAATTGTCGCTAATGCCTTCTGATCAGCCTTTTCCCAGTTGCCGCTGTCTCTTTCTGGCTTCACTTCAACACCACTTGCTATTCTCCATGCATCAGCATGAACAAGCACACTACGCATTTGGACACACCAAATATCATAATTTTTTTCATCCAGCTTGTCTATTGAGTACAAATTATTCGCCATTTTTTCCGCGTAAATTTTTGACACACAAAAATTATTTATTTTTGACACACAAAAATTATTTATTGTTGACACAAAAATTATTTATTGACACACCAATCACTTAATCTCTTAGTCTTTCTTAATCCCTGGGTCTTTCTTAATCTCTGGGCCCATAACCTGTTGAAGTTAATTCCGTGGATTAAAGACTGCAGATTTGGTTATTTGTTAATATACGTGTTCTTTATTCAATGACGTTCACTTCTCTACTGCTCTGCTCGTGGCGCGATTACTCTTCATTAAGTGCGCTCACGATACATCGATATTACATCGATTGTTATAAGGGCTACCAGACTTACTAGTAGTTACATTTAGTGTTGCTTAGCATAACTTAATTTTAACACCCACAAATAAAATAATCAAATCGTTGAACTTGATTATAATTGTATTTTATATCTCCTAAATATCTAGTAAGCGGTGGTGGAAAATTCCAAAAACTATCAAATTATCTGATTTGCTTATCTCTTTTGTAGTAAGCTACCCAATGTGTTCCAGCAATTCCACTGTTACCAATTCCACTTTCCCTTCTGTGTACTCGTTTTGGTTATGAGTCTCTCATAAAAAGACCTCTGAAATAGAAAATATGTTTGCGAGTAAAATTCATATTGTCAATGTTTGAAAGCCGTTCATTAGGTAGCTGTCTCAAAGTTTTTTGAATGGTCAGTTGATATACCATATCCCTTTTGATATGGTTTTAAATAGCTTCCATTTTTCTGTTATGTCGTTTATTCTCCTCTAATTCTTTCTTTGCATTTTTCGCTCTATTGATGCTCTTTGCAATAGATGCTCCACCAGGGGCAATTCCGAGTGCTCCGAGCGGCGTTATAATGTGTAAAGTGGTAAGCAACCACCAAGTTTAGGAACACTAAAATAACTCGAGGAATTTATACTTCATTTTTCTTTCGTCGAAAAGTTTTGCCTATTGCTTTCTTAGCGATTTTTATTGCAGATTGAAAAACAAATTGCTTGTCCTTTTTAATACTCTAGTAGTCACATTTACGGCGTACATTTTTTTCTCACTTGTTTTTTTATTTTTTTTTTGTCTTAGTCCCATACCAAATTTAACAATATCAAAAACAATATCTGAAATTCAATAAGAGCCCTAATCGTTGGACCTTCTAATTGTGGAAAAACAAATGTAATGATCAGTTTGATTGAAAGCCCAAATGGGCTTAAGTTTGAAAATATTAAATTATATTCAAAGTATTCACACCAACCGAAATATGAGCCCAATAAAAGGGATGGGATATTTTACATTTTCTGAAAATGAAAGCATTCTCTCGCAAAGTAAAGCAAAAAGGAACTCCTTAATAATTTTTGATGATGTTGCATTTGAAAAACAAAATAATATTCGTGCATACTTCTGTATGGGGCGACATAATAACGTTGATGCGTTTTATTTATGTCAAACGTATACACGCGTCCCCAAACATCCTATTCGTGAAAATGAAAATCTAATAATAATGTTCAAGCAAGACGAATTAAATATGAAGCATGTGTACCTAGATCAATTTTGGTGAACTTAAGAACATTGGTCAATTTAAAGATGATCCTCTAGAAAATGGACGCTATAGACGGGTATTCGCTGCTTTATTAGAATTAGGACTAGATATAATATGAAAAAACCTCAATATTATTTCACTAAGCGATAATCGATCGAAATGACAACAAGTCTCACATTAACGGGCAACAGCTCAATTTTAATGGCAAACTATCATTTTCCCATTGAATTGAAGGAAAATTATGAGTGTGCACTCATTGATTTCCACATGTATAACTCAATTCCAAATGTGGATCATGATAATAATTTATTAAATATTGGAGAAAATGTTTTTGAGATACCTGTTGGATCGTACGAGCTTAGCGATATAAGAAATATTATTGAGGAAATGGAGGAAAAAGAAGCAAATAAATTAAATCTCTCACTCATTGAAAGTAACAATAAAACGCTGCAAGTAATGATTTCGACTGAGGAACAATCTATATATATTGGTCAATTATTCGGATTTAACAAAAAGGTACTAAAGCCGAATTCTATACACATCTCAGACCAGCCTGTGGATATTTTAAAAGTAAATACAATTCGAATAGAATGTAACATTGTGAGCGGATCATTTGTTAATGCAGAATCAAGTCATGTATTGCATGAGTTTGCTTTGAATATTCCTCTAGGCTATAAAATGAGTGAGAAGCCCCATAATCTTATTTATTTCCCCTAGAACATGAGAGAGATACATTCACTAAAAGTACGGATTGTTGATCAGAACGGAAATTTAGTTAATTTACGTAATGAGAGTGTTACACTTCGGCTACATTTAATCAAGCACTTTGAGTTATACTGCAGAAGAAAGAAGGTCTTAAAACAAAAAACTTACAGCTGTAAATAAATTATTTTTAAAATCATTGGGTTTAAAAATTAGAGAACAATGACTAATTTATTAACTGTTCGAGAGAAACCCTATTCGGATGAGAGTATAATCAAAAAAGAATACCATAGCTACTCTCCTTATCTCCAATCATTTAAGAGTAATGATGAAGTTAGAATCACAATCCAGAATCAGGACTTATATGTGCTGCCAACCGAGAGTTTTATTAATATTGAGGGCTTCATTTCTTTGGCTAACAACACTCCTACTGGAGGTGGTAAGCTAAAAAACAATTGTATGAGCTACCTGTTCGATGAGGTTCGATATGAGTTGAATGGAATTGAAACTGATCGAACTAGATTTGTTGGTATTTCAACAAATTTAAAAAAATAATATTTCATTAATTAAACCTGAAAGTCGTATGCTTGAGAATTCTGGTTGGTTTAATGGAAACAACTAACAAATGATGGATATTTTAATTTCTCTATTCCACTTAAATGTCTGCTTGGATTTTGTGAAGACTATAACAAAGTCTTATTGAATTGTAAACATGAGCTAATACTACTCATAACCAAAAATATGGACAATGTATATCATAGTAAAATTGAAAGTGCCGAGTATAAATTACATATAACAAATATTACTTGGAAAGTACCACATATTACTCTCAGTGATGAAAAGAAATTAGTAATGTTTAATATATAATAAAAAGCGGAAGCACACTACCAGTAGCATTCCGCAGTTGGGATTGTTATCTCAATCCAACATTAGCAGAAGGTACTCATCATGTGTGGAATGTTAAGCTTGCAGCAAATAGAGAACGTCCTCGGTTTGCTATCATAGGCTTATTACTTGATAACAAATTGATTCAAAATCAATTACGAAACTTGAAAGTGCATTTGAACTCTGAGGTGTATCCATATGATGATATGAGTATAAATTTTAATCGTGATCGATTTGCAAGTTTGTATGATATGTATGCAAGTTTTCAAGCATGTTATTATATGAAGCAATCTGAACCGTTGCTAACGCCTAAGGAATTTAAAGAAAAGCACCTATTGTTGTTATAGATTTATCACATCAGAATGAGACTGTTAAAACAGGACCAATCGATATCAGAGTTTCCATTGAGTTGGCGAGTTCAAGTATTAAAAACACTAAAGTATATTGTCAACTTATGCATAATCGGTTAGTTGAGTACTCACCATTAACATAAATAGTTCAACGTATTGTTTAATTCATTTTAATGGAGAATCAAGTAGCTGTCGACATTCAAGGATTTTATGGAAATAACAACTTTCTTATAATTAAAGAGATTGATTTAGTTTAGAATAATGGTTACTACAAAGACGTTCAATACCTCATAAAACTACCATATAATTTTCGCAGATTAACAAAGAAGGCTCGTAAAACGGCAATATGGTTAACTAAAAATAAACACAATCTGTGTTGGAATGATAGAAATTATAACTTTTTAAAAGTCAGAAATTTTTCTTCGTGAGTTTATTAATGGAATGGAAGTAATCACAAAAGGAGACACAAAAAAAGTTTCTCGAAAAGTTTCTAAGGTCGTGCGTAATAAATATTGAAGAATTTTGATGTCCACGATTAGATGAGATGTAATTAAATGTCTTCGCCGATTGCAGATCTCATCTACATAAAGGCGTATGTGCTTTAAGAAATGCACGAGTTGTATTAGTTTTTACTTAAATCTAAGTGTCATCTAGAACGAATAACTACATTGAATAAAGTAAAACTTATTTTTTAAATTACATTTTGAATTTAATTTTCATATATTTCAAATTTGGAAGTTTCTAAGATTACAAAAAGCTAAAATAAATAGTTTAGAGCACATTGGTTTGTTATTTTCTAGTCGATCGTCCACTTTACTCAAGCCTTAAAAAATATAATTACGTACGCACACACAAGTGCTACTGAGTGGACCTCTAGCAAATATCCAGCAATATGAAAAGGGTCGTCCATAAATCTATACCTCTCGATCATAAATGTCTCATGCGTAAACCATAAAAAAAATTCGTACACACGTACCTTTGGGGTATCACAAGCAAACATAGAAAAACGGTCGCCCATAAATAAATGTCTTATTCGTGATCCACACCCACATATTTTTCGAAAAAAAAAGGTCGCTCCACCCACACATTTTCCTCAAAAAGGTCCCACACCAGTCGCTTCCCTACCCAAAAACACCACATAAGGTAATATAATAAGGAAATTAAAAAACAAAGCCACTTCCTTTCATAGAATCCCCAATTCCCTACAACTAACGGTCAGAGGCAAGCATCTCCGACCCCATCAAGTATAAGTATCATAAGTATATACCTCATATAAATTGCGTCAATTTTCGAAAAAATATTAAATTTCAGTATTTTTATCAAAAATAATTATTTTTGTTGGTTTGTTGAATATACACTTGAATATTTTGTTGTTTCAATTTCATTTGTTAAATTGTTAAAAAAAAACTTGTGGTAATCGTTTTGTTTTATTTATAATTTTAATACATCCATGAGGTAAAAAAAATGAAATGTCAAAATCTATAAGTCTTGGCGACGCAATACTTTCTGCATAGTGAATCAAAGTACTTATCAAAATGTAGGTTAGTTTATTAACTTTGGAAAGCGCACAACATTTATGCTTTTGGCGAAGAAAGGTAAATAAGAAACTAAACCAAACATTAAATTTTGATATCTTTGTTCAATTACAAGTATTGGAGCGATATAATTTTTCACGCGTCTGGGAATGCCTGGATAAGAAAATAAAACTGAATCCCACCAGCGTAGTGTACGCAATCAACGTTTGTTCAAGATATAAAGAGACTTAACATATGTATTTATGCACGGTTGCATTGAATGTAAAGTAACATAATTTTCAACATCCTTCCACAATGCAAACATGCTTACAATTCAGTTCAATTCATATTTAACATGTTCTTTAATTCAGTATGTTTCCATTTTGACAAATTCGCTGTCCGAACAAAATGATATCTTATATCTATATGCTTGGTTACGCCATGATGTACAGGATTCTTCGTCAATTATTGTACACTTTAGTTGTCTCCGTACAACACCGTCTGTGTAGTTTCAGTGCCACAACCGATTTCGATAATCAGCCTGAGCATGACAATAGCTCCCTTGCACGCCGGCGACAAAGCCATATTACCAGCTTCTGAACTGCTGAGCGTTACGCTACGTTATTTCTCCGATTTCCATGATATCGCCAGCCAGCAAGGAAATATACGTAGCCAGTATAAGATTTACGATCAACCTGATCGCCAGCCCAATCGGCATCAGCATAGCCTTTAAACACCCTTTCACACTTTCTGTAGTGTATCTTCAGCTCCACTGTGGACGCTAAGTACCGCAGGACATGCTTTACGCCTGCAAGATGTTCGCTATGCGGAACCATGTTCCGTTGTGCTAACTTCGCAACCGATTGCAAAATATCCGGTCTTGTTGTGAGAGCCAGCCACATTAGCTCACCCTTTCGTGATTGGTATGATGTCATATCCACCTTTTGACATTGGCTGCCGTTACAAGCTGTCTGGTACCCAGCATCTAATGGCGTTGCTGCTGGTCTGCAACTTTCCATACCGTACTTGCGCAAAAGATCCTTGATGTATTGCGTATTGCCCAGAGTGATCTCACGTTGAATTTCCATGCTAAGAGTCAATACACTCAAACGACTTCATAATACCAGCCTTAAAGCTGACTAAGCCTGATATCGATTGACAACCTATAAGGAGATCATCAACGTAAACTAGGATTAGTGAGAAATTACCTTCAATTCGCTTATAAAGGCATGGCTCATTATAGCATGCAATGAAACTAATTCCACGGGACACGCTATCAAGCTTGGAGTTCCACTCCCTTCCAGATTGCTTCAATCAATATATCGCCTTTTTCAGCAGCAACACTTCCGCCTGATTTCCTTCAGAATATCCTTGCGGTTGCTTCATGTAAACAGTATCTGTTAGATTCAGGTACGCAGTACAAACATCCATCTGATGTAGGTTTAGCTGCAACTCTGCCGCCAGCGCCAATATAAATCGCATGCTCTCCAGCCTGCAAACCGGTGAAATCGTCTCAGTGTAGTTGACACCAAACTGCTTGCCACCAGTCGTGCCTTAAAACGCTCTATTTGGCCATGAGCATCCCGCTTCAACTATAGATCCACTTGCAACCAATTGCACGATGACCTTTCAATAAATCTGCCAACTGCCAGGTTTGATTCGTAATCAAAGCCTTATACTCCTTTTGCATCGCTTCTTGCCAAAACGAAGCATGCGAACAGCGCATAGCCTCCTCGTATGGGTACCTCACTTGTAACCATAGCGCTGAGTATGTTATATTTTTTCCTTGGGCGTCCAGGTTGCGTTGTCTCTAGCACTTTCAAAGTTTAATCCGCATTACTTTGATCCGGCGCCTCTGACCAAGATGTGATGTCTTCGCTGCTCGAGTTAACTTCATCATTATCATCCTCTTCGCCAGATTGCTCTACTCGATGTCTTACATGTGCTATATCGAATGTTACAGCTTCGCCGTTTGCCTTCTCCAGATAGCTGGCCTCATCAAAGAGAACATCTCTTTTATCGACAACTGTCTTGGATTCTACATCGTAGAGCCGATAGCCTTTTGCCTGCACTGAGTAACCAATGCGGTATTCTTTCCCTTTGCTCTCATGACGACCCTTGTCCAGTGCACTGCAATGGAACCAAAAACTTTGACCGTTACTTGCCAGTCCACGCTTCCCTTGGAGTCATCCCGATCATTGCCTTTGTGGCTGCACGATTGCGTAAATATACCGCTGTGTTTACTGCCTCTGCCCACAATGACTGATCCATGCCTGATTGATCCAATAAGCATCTAGCCATCTCCACATGCGTACGATTAGCTCGTTCAGCAACATCATTTTGTTACGGAGTAGACGCCACCGCCAATTGCCTTGCAATTACATTGGTTTTCGAAAATCCGTTGATCGATTTGTTCACATATTCGCGTCCATTGTCGATGTGAATACACTTGATCATCCCTCCTGTTTGACGCTCTACCAGATTTTTGTACTCCACAAACTTGCGAAAAACCTCGTCCTTTTCATTACACGCAAACTAAACCTTGGAATACTCGTGCACTGCTTGCGTCGAAATATACCTTGCACTTCTTTGCTACGGCTTGGCCCACCGACATTAAATGGCTCGTCAACTTTGGTACGTACAATACGTTATTTAGTACCAGTGTACACAAATCCGTTTTCATTTTTACTTCACCTCTACTTTCTGTTTGCAAGGTGCCGGCGTCCGCCAAACAGTTCGTTTCGGTATGCGCCGCAAACTTTGAAAACATCGCTTGTCGCTCCACAGTCCAAGCACCAGCCAAGTTTCTCAAAACTGCTTGCATTCAA